>VYXD01005559.1:95006-123708 GCA_013397195.1 Hylia prasina | reverse complement strand
TGCCGGGCGCGGCCGGAGGCGGCGGCGGGCCCTCACCCCGTCACCCCCGGTGCCCCAGGCCGTCCCCAAATCATTGTAATTTAATTGTTAATGTATCGTACCCAACCCTGAGGGGGCCGAAAGCGTGAAAATACGAGCGAGGGTCGCGCCTCCTCTTCCTGCCGGGTGTCCTGTGCTCTAGCCAGCTGCCTGCCCGAGTGCCGTCCAGTCTGTCCCGGTATCTGCGTCCCGAAGGCAGGATGTGCCCGGGTCCTGTCTGAAATGGTGGCCAGTCCCTGCAGTAAGGGGAGAGATTCTGTCATTCTGGAGTTACACATCCGAGGTGTTTATTAACCACAGGAAGTTTAAAAATATGACATAGAGCCACTTGCACTTGTGATCTATGCACAGAGCTTCTCCTAAGTAAAGCTGCTGAAGAAGCCCTATTCTTCATATAAATATTTCATTTGACAAGTCCCTTTTTGGCCAGCTTTCGACTATTAATACGATTTAGGGCCCTGCTTAACCCAGAAACTACAACTGAAATATATTGTAATCTTGCCAAAGAGATTCTTCATTTGTGGTCCAACCCCTAACCCAGTCTTTTCTTCTATACCTTTGTGCATGTGCTGCAACAAAGCAATTTTGGAATTGAGGACTGCAATCCAAGTGCTTGCAGAAGCCCTCCTATCCTTCTTTTAAGTGACACATAAAATTGGGTTTCTGCGAGAGCTCTGTCATGACAGCTGCACAAAATCTGTCAGCTTCATGACTCTACAGTAAACTTCCAATGCGCACAGCAAGTTGAACCTGTTGTGATAAGGTTAATCTAGACACTGCATAATAAAATTTACTAAATTTCAGTGTGTGAAAAGCCATGAATCTCTTGCTGCTCTTTTGCTGCTCTTGAAGGAATAAGTGTAAAGCCAAATAAAAGCTCTCGATGCAAAGCTCAGATCATTATTTGTTGGTGAGTAATGTCCAGTAAGGTTAGAACCTATGCCCTTGCACATAGAAATACTAAGCACGACAGTTTTAAACTATAAATTATACTGATTCCTGGAGAAATGTGGAATCCAGTATCAAGGACTTGGACTTTCCCTGGAGTAAAACTGTTAATTTAAGAAAAATAAGTAGTGGAGAACATTTAATGATAGAAGGCATTGTTTCAACAAGGAGAGAGAAATACTGGAAAGTCTGCAATGAAATGCATAATTGTTTCAGCACCTCATATTACTTCCTTCAGAGGGGAGAACTTAAATATCACTGTCAAACTATAAAAGCCAGAAGTGCTGTATTACACACCAAAATACCTCCAGTGATTAGAGGAGCACTTTTCATCCCTCCTTCCTTCTGGTTCCTCCAGAGTTTACAACCCAACTACCCTGTCACCAGAGTTGCCCAGTTACACAGCCCCAGAGTAGGCAGAGCACTCTGGAGAGCCAGTGCCCAAAAGTGATCAGAGGATGCCTTGATATTGGGATGGCTTAAAATAGGTGCAGATGTGCAAAGCTTTCATTATTCAATAGAAGAAATTGCTAACACATTAAAATGAGAATCTGCTGTAATCCACCTGGAAAGTACTCTCCTAAACAGGAGGTGGTTGCCATCACAGAAGCAGAAGCAAAGCTACATCAGATCCCTGCAAGGGAGAGGAGGTCAGAGAGCTCTCCAACCACCCCAGAGGACTGCAAGTGAGAGAAGGAAATGCTGAGGGACACTGAGAAGGAGGGAGGAAATAAGGAACCAGAGAAGGAGAGAGAAGAGGGGACATGAAATGAAAAAGAGGTAAGAAAAAAAGAAAGGAGGCAAAGATTAGGGGAGTGAAAGGTTTATATAGAAGCGGCACAAAGGACTAGAGACAATAAAAGCACATTTTTATGAAAGGAGGAAGAGATTTGCAAGTCGGGCTCCAGCTAGGAAAAAACACCTCCTAATTCTTTGATGTCAAGAGAAGCATTTTCAGATTTACAAGTTTAGTGTCTGTTTGTGCACCTCCCTGTACCTGGGACTTAATGAAAGTTAGGCCAGGCCAGGCCTAAAGGAAATGAAAGAAAAAAAAATACCATCACACATACTTTTTTTTCCTTCTTGCCAAAGAGACCATGGGAAAAACTACATTAGATATTGGGAAATTAAATACTCAGAGTATTAAGTTTGGAAATAGAAAAAAGATGAAACGCTCAGAAGCTTGAGATAAAAAACATGGGGAAAAAACGAAAAAGATAAAGAAGATGTAACAGGTTTACTTTAAACTAATGTGGATTTTATTAATTTCTCTCTCTCGGCTGCCAAAACATCTAGCTAAAGATTTTAAGTGTGAAGTGATTATTTGTGAACTAATTAAGTAATGTGATTAACATGGTTCTCAAGCAGAGGTGCTGCTTTACACACAGGGATGTAGCTGCACATTTTGCCACACACTCCTTGGTGAATGCATTTGACAAGGCAGCTGATAATCAACTTCTGTTTCAGGCTGTGGAAGCGGCTTCATTCCCATGGTGGATGTAAAGAATGACCAGTACCCAGAGACAAGAAGAGATTCAAAAAAGCAAAATAATGTTGCAGGAGAGTAGAGTGATGCTGAAGCATTCCAAGGCTTCATTTGTAGTTGTCCTCAAACTAAAACAATGTACTAGGTATTACTTTGTGTCTCAATTAAAAATTTTAGAAAAGGGCGTTCTGCTTTCCTGGTTCTTTTCCCTGCATGATCTGGCTTGCTGTTTAGTTCAGATCAGGAGAGACTTGACAGATTTTTCTGTCTGCAGCTACATCTATGTTGGTTTTGAATGCATTTTCTTGGGACAGTATATGAACATTGCAGCTTCAGCATTGCCTTCATGCATTTGCATGCTGCTTGAAAATGCCCAACTTTTTTGCAGTCTTCTGCCAAATGGGATTTGATTATACAGAAATCATTCTCAATTCTTGCTTGTATGCTTGCTCTGCTTTTAAGAGTCTGCATCACAATAACTATTCACTTTGCATAGTGAGGGAACATTTGCCTACTAAATAACGAGTTGCTCTATTTGTATGGTTCTTCCCAAACCTAGAAAGTATTATAAGAATGATAGGCATTATTACTTTAGAATGATTCAATGTAATTAAACTTATGGTGGAATGCACAGCAGTTCATTTTACTACTGCATTTTCTCTATATGTTTAAATGATCATTCATTTATACTTACATTACTTATTTTATTTACATTTAAATTCAAAAAAAAAATAAAACATTCTTGGATTTTTGAAGTAAGTTATATTAATATTAAGCAGGGGGAAAGAGGGGCACTTGTTAGCTCTGCTTTTTCTTCCTTTTATTTGACTTAAAAACTCACATATATCTAAGAAAAAATGCCATAATTCAGACCATGGTAATACTACTGCAAAATAGACAAGTGTAATTATGGGATCTTCTCTCTGCTCCTTTGACTGGAGATAAGATTTTTGATCAAGATCAGCTGATCTTTTTGTCCATCCATCCATCCATCCATCCATCCGTCCATCCATCCATCCATCCATCCATCCATCCATCCATCCTCATATACATATACATCCCCTTTCACTGTAGAAACCTAGAAATAAACTCTGTAAAGATTTTTTTTATATATATGTGGAGAGAGTCACCTGGAAAAAAAAAACCAGATTGTACAGAACTGGTGGCTGAAAATGCTTGTAGAAGCTACAGCAGGACTACTGCCCCAAAGTACACTGGCTGTCACAATACCTGTCCTGGCAGCATGTATGTGACAGCCTGCCCTGCATCAAGGTCTGGAGAGGATATCTGAGATTCCCCCACGTAAGACAGTCATAGAAAATCCATTCATTTGGGCTCTGGATTATTTTCAATGCCAACTTAAAAGACTTGTTAAGGAGGACATGTTACTTTCATTACTCTTGACAGTATGTTAATACTGAGGAGAAAATAATTGCTTGCCGTGTGTTTAACCACGACACTGATATCAGGAAAGAGAATGACATCCATGTACCTCTGCTGTCTCCTTACATGCTGTCCATGTAGGCCAGAAGTCAGAAAGAGATGTGTGTGACAGTGCAGTGGAACAGCACCAGATGTTCAGGCAGACTCTTCAGCTGCCCTGCCTTATCTTCTCCAACAACCCTTACTGACTCTTCTGTCCCCTCCCTTGCACCTTGCCTATATAATCAGTGTGTCTTTATGAAACTCATACAGGCAAAAAATAACCCCTGCAAAAAAAAAATCAAAGCATTTTGACCAGAAAAATGACAAATAAATGTTAAAACTCTAGACATTAGGAAAATTACTGCATTATACTGTGGTTTTGTTTCAATGAATTTATGAATTAAAATGGCAGGTCCTCTGAGAATACATGATGACCACTGCCAGTCTCAGTACGACAGCCTATCAAATCACTGCAGTCTCTGAAATATTTTATCTCATTCCTGGTAATTCAGCATTTTTTTTAAGATACTGACAGAGGCATGATCTGTTGTGCAGCTCTTACAACACATCCTGCCCTTCTGGAGGGCACTGCCCTTCCAATGTGATTGTAGAACCTTCTTTGGACATGGCTTTCAACATGCACCTTGGGCATTTATAAAGTGTAAATTTCAGCTTTTTCTGCAACATTTTTTAGGGCCTCAAGCATTTATAAAAGACTACCTTCTTTGCAGTGGATTTGACATGAATGCTGCAAAGAGCTTTAATCTTTGTGGAAATGGGTTTGATGATATCAGAGGCTGAAGAGGAATATTACCCTAGTCCTGAGGAACTTTTTCCAGTTATGAATATAGTGAACTATAGTTTCTTGACCTCTCTAGGTTCAGTTACAGTTCTGTAAGATAATAAACCCCCACATTCTATTTCTTTTGTCTTTGTCAATCATGATTGAATTTTCTTGCTGTAGCAAAAAATAACCCCTGCAAAAATTGAGAGAAAGATACTTAAGTTAGTGATTAATTCATTTCCCTCATTTATCAAAATACTTTTTCCAGTTAGTTGATTTCTTCCCACTAAATCACATGTAAAATTAACAGCAGCTTTGAGGATATCTAACAAGGTCTCTGTACTGGGCTTACATGGCCAGGTTTTGGTAGCAGAGGGGCTACAGGGTTGGCTCCTGTGAGAGGCTTCTAGAAGGGTCCCCTCTGTCTTGTGAAGTCAATGCCAGTGGGCTCCAAGATGGACCCACTGCTGCCAAGGCAAGGGCAGTAGAACTTTTGAGATAACATTTAAGAAGGGGGAGGGGGAGACCCTGGGCCACTCCAGCTGGAGAGGGGAGTGAGGATATGTGAGAGGAACAGCCCTGCAGACACCAAGGTCAGTGGACAAGGAGGGGGAGAAGGTGCTTGAAGTGCCAGAGCTGAGATTCCCTTGGAGCCCCTGAAGAAGATTGTGGAGAGACAGTCTGGACCCGTGCAGCTGATTTTGATCCACAGTGGAGAAGTTATCCACTTACAGATAGAAGATATCCCTGGAGGAATCCATGTCAGATGGACAGGTGGATGTCTGAAGGAGTCTGTGACCCCATGGGAAGCCCACATTGGAGCAGGCTCCTGGCAGGTCCCATGGACATGTGGAGAGAGGAGTTCACACTGGAGCAGGTCTGCTGGCAGGATTTGTGAACCCACAGACCCTGAAACAGACACCCAATATGTTCCTGAAGGACAGCACCCTGTGGAAGAGAGCAGAGAAGAGTGTGAGGAGTCGTCTCCCTGAGGAACGAATGGCAGAGACAATGTGTGATGAACTGACCACAGACCCCATTCCTTGTCCCCCTGCATCATTTGAAGGGGGAAAGTAGAAAAGTGGAGATGAAGTTAAGGCCAGGAAGGAGGGGAGAGGGGAATATGTTTTCAAGATTCGATTTTATTTCTCATTATCTTACTCTGATTTGATTGGTAAGAAATTTAATCAATTTTCTCAAGTCAGGTCTGTTTTGTCCATGATGGTAACTGGTGAGTGACCTCTTTCTGTCCTTATTTCAACTCATGAGCCTTTCTTTGTATTTTCTCCCTGCTGTCCAGCTGAGGAGGGGAGCGACAGACTGGCTTTGGTGTGAACCCATCACAGTCTTACTTGTGGCACCTCACTGTGGATGCAGCACATCTCGGGGGAGGACACACCTCAGCTGGCAAAGCTGCATGGCTGCAGATGCCCAGGTACAGCATTGTGGTTAATCCTCTGTTATGATTTACTTGTCACCACTGTGAGAGGATAAACTATTTCATCACTGTCCTGCCACTAATGAGATGCCTGCATGGTTGCTTTAGAGAAATCTGTTGCAGAGAGTAAGAAGGGATTGCTGTGGTTAACCTACATATTTCAAATTGCCAGTTTTTAACAGTTGAAATTAGTTTAAAATTTAATCCTGCATTGCAGTTGCTTTGAAAGGCCAAGCTGCAGTAAACTTGCACTTGACACCCGAATTCCTTGAATTTGTGTGCCCTCGTGGGGACTGGGCTGTGTTCAGCTAGGGATAGTTAATACTTCCAATTTTAGTCAAACATGAATATTTAATAAATATTACTCCACTTGCAGCAACCAGCCAAACACACTTATTTGCCAGGAGCTCATTTTTTTTCTGGAAGCCCATTAGCCTATCTGCCCTGTGCTGTGTAGGCACAGCAGTTCTGTTTGTGTCCTGAGGTGGCTGGTTCTCAGCTCTGCAAATGAAAATCCCAGGTCTCTCCTCCACAGCAAGAACTGAACCACTGTGTCCTCAGTGTTTTCCTTAAACTTTAACCAGCACATCCAGCCAGCAGAAACTGCTGCTTCACCATCAGCTAATCAATGCATGATTGACTTAACAAACCATCTGCAGTTAACACATGAAACAATACTGTACACTGTAAAATTCTTCCTTTATCACACTTTTGACTTAATTTTTTTTTTGAAGGAGAATTAACTTTTCTTGCATGTGGTTTAGGAATAACTTTGACTTTTATTTGTAAAAGTTTGGAAGAATAAGGATTAATTACCATAAGTGAGAGAGGACACGTGTTCTTTCAATCAGCATTGACTTCTTTACATTGAAGAGGGGAAACAGCAACCAACAATGCTGCCAAAATAAATGTTTAATGGAACATAAGGTTGTAATTTTCTCTATATTGAGGCATGCCATCTCTAAGGATGAAATGGGTACCATCTCCACAGACAGGCGTGTTCTTAGAAACATAAAGATGTTAAATACAGAGAAATCTTCACAGTTTCAAGCTACAGACAATAGCTCAATAGACTTTATTAATATTCAAACAAGCAGCTGTCAACACTCCATCCCAGAACACACTGAAGCTCCTTACATAGTTTTTACTACTATAATAGTTGGGTTCGTTGGCAGTAGATTGGAAAGCATGCAAGACTAATGAACCCTCCCTATTTTTCCTGGTCTGGCATTTAATCCATCCTAAAGTGAAAAACATACATGACATATGCAACACCACACTCACAAGAGGTTTCAGGTCCAAAAGAGATGTTTCCATTTTGTTTCTTAGCAACATACATCCAGCAACAGTGAAACACTATACAAACTGTAATATGTTTGTGTTGCTTTAATCTATAATGCAGTACTTTGCCAGTGCCAAGGAAGTATGCTGCATTGAAAAGGATCTTTTCAATGTCACTTCTAATTAGATGTAAGCATTTTTGTTTTCCCATACTAGATTACCTGCTGCAGAATACATTTCTGAAGACACTATAATGTACTCATGAATAATAAATAAAGAGGTAAATTCTGCTCTAATAAGGGCACAGTTGTCAGGATTATTTTGTGGTCTGTTACATAGGGAGACATCTTTTGATGTTTCTTTCATAGGAAGCATTTGGACACCTTGTGAGGACTTGATTTCTAGAATGAGTAACAGCCAGCCTTCAATACAAGGCTTAAAGGATTTGTACAGCGCTTATTTCTTGGAAGGACAGTAGGTATGGCTTAATATTTTCTTCTCTCCAGTCCAATGTCTGATTTGATGTGACCAAAACCAGTTTTGTGGTGTCCTGACTTTAATGTCACATCAAGGAAGAGAAGGAATCAGCCAGGTCTCCAAAGGCACATTATGTCCTACAGAGGAGCTTTCAAAATTTCACTCACTGCAGCTATAGCTATTCCCCTCTGTCATTTAGTATAACTGCTTCCCCAGTGCCAGAAAAGAGAAATAAGAAACATAGTATTTAGCTTCTTCTTATGCTTTTATCCTTCTCCTGTATATATTTATCTTTAAAAGTCCATCTCATCTCTCTAGAAAAGCTGTAACATTTGCATTCTCTAAGTGCCTGGTAATAACAGTTCCAGCACATCAAAACTGACTTTACAATAGGCAAATATGGAAAAGTTGAAAAAGAAAAAATTCAGCATATAAAGAAGTGCTGTTATCTTATTTAATGCACGATACAAGAAATGGCTCAAGAAATGCAGCAATGTTTCCAGTTCACACTAGGATTCACCTTTCCAGGGAACCTTGTGCCCTAATCTTCTTGAGGCTGATCTTATAAACCATGCTCCAACATTAGGCACTTCTACAGACTAACTCATATTTTCTAGCTGAGAAAAAAAAAAAGTCAGTCTGAGAGAAAACTGGTCTGAGGGGAGGCCTGTAAGTATCTAGCACCACAGATATAACTTATGAATTATTTGACATTGAGAGTAGCTAAGGAAAACAATACCACACAGGAACACCAGGTGGAACTAGGAGGAGAGGAAAGAAGGAAAGAAAAAGAAAAAAGAATCCTCTTTATAGTTTGCCAAGTTTTCTGACAAAACACTTTTTCCAAATTCAATCTAGGTAGAAAATAAGTTATTTATTTATATTTCACTAACTATCAGCTTTTCTGGGTGCATACAAAATTGAACAGGCTGATGGGCACTCTAAAGCAAATGAGCAAAGATTCTACTCAGAAATAATAAATATGATAACCTAGCCTGATATGATAACCCACACATTTGACACATTTGTTGCATGCAAAATTTTGTGGCAAGACATAATCTGTCCTCATACTGCACTCTAATTACCTGCTTTGTATTTTTCTTTAGAAAAGCTGGACTTAGTAGTCCTTGCTGGCGTCAACTACAAGTTGTGGTCACTGCCTGCTTTTGTAAATGCAGTCGTAAAAGTCCACAAACTCCATCAAAATAGCAGAGGAAATGAATCACATGGTGAAAGGACGCAGTCTCTCTTGATGAAATAGCAAATGCAACTGACTTGAGCCATCTCAAGGAGATGGAAGAAGGAGATTTTTTTTCCCCCTAGCAATGCAATTGTGATGCAATCCCCTGTAGATCAATACCTATCCCCTACACACTTCAGCCTTAAGCCATGAACAGGAAGTCACCCTCAGCAGTAGAGAGATGCTGCCTACACGTTTTGCAGAAGGCAAGGAGCCAAAAATGGTCCCGAATTTCTGTTTTGGTGCAGCCTCCACTTCTTGCTGCATGAATAGCTGCCAGAGGAGGAGGTGCTTTGTTGTGGCAGCCCCAAATCACCTCTGGCCTCAGTAAATAGGAGGGGTTCACTTTTGCCTTTGTATAGAGAAAATATATTAGGAAGTATTTCAGATTTTTGTGTCTTTAGCTTTTGCTTCTACAGGAAACGCAACTACAGATTCTGAGATTTGTAAGACAACAAAACAGACAATAAAATTTTCCATTTCTGTTCATGTGATCTATGCCTTTTTTTATAACTTTAAATTAGTTTTGATACCAATTAAGATATCATTGTTAAGCTTCAAGTGACTTCCCAAATTGAAATTGCAATTTTTCACCATTAAAAAATCCAATTTTTGGGGTTTTGTCAGAATAGTATGCTCTCAAAGGCACTAATAGCAAAATCTTAAAAATGCTATTTCCTTTTCATTAGAAATATTAGCTGGAGAAATCACGCAAAAAGTGCATTGCCTGGAAAACAGCAATTAATCAATTATTCGGTGCCCAGCATTCAGGGTGATTTTCCTATGGGCAACATTCATGTATTCTGGACAGACAAGATCATCTATAGGGGGTTTTCTGTGTAAGTACCCCTCCATAAATCAGCTTGCACTCTTCACACACTTCTCTGGGATTTACCTTCCTCATGACCCTTATAGTCAGAGTGTTTATTTGCTAGACCACCTACGGAAAGGAAGCACAAAAAGTTTTGAATATAATCAAAGCACATTTTCTTTCATTTGCAGAAATGTTTAGGATGTACTCAGCTTCCTATTTACAAAAAAAAAAAAAAGGAAATACAAAAATTAAGTATTCCTTTCTCCTGTGCTAATTTTCCTCTCTTTATTTCCCAGCTGAGAAACCAAATTATAATAGCCTATAACTGGAAGGCCAGCTCATAGTGTCTGAGCCCTTCTGTAATAATTCACCCTTGTACAAAAATCATTAATGTGGCCCAGCAGAATAGTATTTATAACTCATTTGCAGAGTGTAAATTATATAGTCTAGGGTATTGCACATTAGGTTTTTCACCCCATAATTTAAAGCTGGACATAATCAATAAACCTACAGACTCTACGATGTTGCCCTTCCAAACCATGTTTGCATGATGATGATGTCAGGGCTACTTTGTATTGTAAAAATCTGCACACAGAAGAATTGCTGATGCAAATAAACTTGAGAGGAGATCTTCTTTTCCCCAGACAAAACATATCATGTAGTCTTTTCTCAGGAAAATTTGTCTAGGAACTCACCTATCCTGGGCTAATGCAAGACAAAATAGCGATTTTTATAACCAAACACTAGTTTACAATGGCCATAGTAAGTAAGGGCAACTAATAAATATTAACAAAAAATTATACATTTTGACCTAAAGTCAGGTGGGTATTAAGAAGCAATACTATCACATGCTTTTTAGGAAGTCACACAACAAAAAGTTGGAAAGGCAATGTAAAGCGGCCTCCGTGACAATGGGGCCAAAACTGATTTAATCACTTCCTGTTTTGCAAATGGATCACCAAGCCCTGTAATATTAATAACATGGGTCAAACTATTATAATTATTTGTGAAAAAATGAGTTGGAAAAAGATATACTATAGCTTTACTGCTTCTTGCTTTTACTTTGACTTTAACATGCTAACAAATGTTCATATGCCAGAATGGAGATCTTGAAATACAAAGGTGCTCTATCAGCTCTCTAATAGGAGAGACAAGAGAAAGGCAGTTTTCTATCAAAGACTGCAACTCTTGAAGATGCACTGTCCACATATGTGTATATTGAGATGCTGATCATCTCCAGGCCTGTGATAGAAAATGCAAAGAGACTTGTATGGGGCTTTGAGCAACCTGGTCTAATGGAAGGGATCCTTGCCCATGGCAATGGGGTTGGACCTAGATATTCTTTAAGGCTATAGATAGTCTTTAAGACTAGATAGCCCTTCCAAACCAAATAATTCTGTGATTTTGTGAACTACGTCCTTCAACACTGCAGAATCTGGAGGCAGGAGGCAGTAGTTAAAACAGATCTCAGGAGCTACTGGCACAAACCTTTGGAAATACAAATGAAAAGGAGACATTTCAAGCATGCAGCTATTCCAGCCTTCTTTATGCTCACACAGAAATCAGTATACATCTCTGAAATGCTGACTGGGCACACCAGTGAGGCATTTCTCCTGTAACAGGCACCTGAACATGAATTCTCAGCTGTGGAGAGGTGTTGAATAACAGCATGGACTGACACTGCCACCAATACATCATAAGTGTCTGAAGTAGACTGACAAATCAGCTTCCACCTGTCTTTGAGAAAGAGCTCTAAACAGTTGATTTTTTTTCCTTGGCAAAGGCAGAACAAGATTTAGCGCCTCCAGGGAGGGCTTTCTATGACAAGTGGGGTTCAATTTGTGTCCTTCTGTTACCTATTTTAATTTCAGATGCCTGGCAGCTTCAAATTTGAAGGAAGCCTTGGTGTCTACTTTCACAGAAACAGATTTGTGTTGGGGTTTTTTAAACTTTTGTGGCAATTTGTAATAGAGAAAACGTATTAAGAGGAATTGGATGCCAAGAAAAATCAAAGAGAACTAAGGCCTGAAGCAGTTCAATCTACTTTGGCTAAATCAACAGCTTAAGCAGCATGGTCTGATGCTCCTTTGGAAGCATATCCCTGCCAAAGATGCTATGGACACCCATGTAACCAGTTCCCACAACAGTGAGGAAGAGGGATGTTTTCCAACATGTACAACAACAAAAACTTGAATAAATGCCCTGCTGTGGAGGAGGTGGTCCATCATTCAGTATCTTTGCATATCCCCATGAACAGCTGGTACAGACAGAAGCCTAGTATTTTTTTCTTAATCAGAATCAAGTGCATGCTGCCTCGAAAAACAACTATGAGACCTTTGAAGGCTTGTAAGAACTGCCTGTTCCTTACTGAAAGAGACATCAGTAAGGTTTTGGGGTAAACCACCCCATACAAAGAGAGAAGTGAGGGTTATTTTAAAACCTTGCATAAGAGGGAACCACCATCACACAGAGAGACTGAAGCAGCTTTATTATTTGACAGCTCAAAGCTAGATTTGCCACATTTTTTAAATGGCAGACAAAAGGAGAGGAGTATCTGCCAGGGAGGAGAAGAGCAGAACTCAGCCGAAATGAGACCTCTTTCCAAGCCCAAAGAAAAGAGGCAGGGGCATGGCTGGAGATACCACTTGGTCAAAATTAATTTTGTATTAGCAAATCTCAGTGCAGAGAGTGTGCCAAATGGGGGGGTAGGATCTCAGAGGTACCATAGCCCAGGAAAACAGGATGCAACCACCACCCCAAAAAACAGCAGGTGACAAAGTTGTGATGTCTCAGGTGTGCTATGTAAACCTAGGTTTCAATGCTGTCAGGGGATGTAGGTTTGTTTGACAGGGCTAAATACAGGCAGGGTGATATGGCTACTGGAGATCTCCCATATGGTGAGAAATTAAGTCTTGGGGAGGATAAAACTTTCCTTTAAGAACAGGTTAGACAAATATATGCCAGGAACAACATGAGTGCAGATCATCCTGCCTCAGGCAGAGTGATGGAGTAAATCACCTCCCGAGGCCTAGTCTGGTCTTGTTTTCTGTGTTAATACCCAGCCAAATAATGAAATGATACAATTTGGGAAGTTTATAAATATCCACGGGGCTGTGGAGAATAAAAGGAAAATAGATGGAGGCTTTTGCAAGGAATATTTCCTAGAGAAATGCTAAGGAAGCAAGATTGGGTTTGCACTAGGAGAAATAGAGGCAAATAGAGAGAAGGGAACAGTGTTCTGCCATTGCACTGCCTTGAAGAGACTTGTTCATCACACAGGTAAATGGACAGGATGGTTTGCTCCTCCAGTGGCAGGAGCTGGTTTGTAGTCAGACTGGAGAGCACCTCACTGCAGGACACACAATATGCAACTATTGGATGAAAACCAAGGATTTTGGAAAGAAATCACCACAGATTCACATCTGAGGGGCAGACCTACACATGCATGCTGCAAAAGCTGTGGGAGACACTGAAAGAAGTAAAATTATCTGCCATCACCAGAAAGTTGTTGGAAATGGCTCATTTTCAATTCCTCAACTTGCAAGACTGGTTTTCAAAGGGAGATTGAGCCTATCAGGCTGGATATACCCCAATTCAAGAGGTGTCAGAGCCAGAAGGCTCTGGGACAGGGGTGTACTTGGGGAAAAACTAGGTGGCATGGGTGGCTTCTGAGCCAGCTGGGCACCTCCAGGGATTCTCAGGGTATGGCTGGGTACCACAAGGGGCTCACAAGGACATCTCATAGCTGATTGGTGCATTCACAGCTAAAAGTGATTTGAGGGACATCTAATGTAATTTCTATCCTACAAAGTCAGGTAACTACAGAAGGTCTTAGAAAGTTTTTGGCAACATTATATCATCACTTAAGATTCATCAATATGTTTTGTCACGTTGCATAAAAATACAACTTTACTTTGATGAAGAAAGAAGGGTTTTTTTAAGGAAATGAAATCATTACAGTTGATGGAGACAGGGTTCTGTTTTCCACTTTCAAAATGTGAGGGGGGAAAGCCATTTCATAGCATTAGCAAATGCTACTCTCTTTAGGCAGCATTTTGTCAGGGGAACTAAATTCCAGAAGTATCTTTTCTGGGTAAAATAAATCTCTTTCTGATATATTGTATGGTGCTGGTGAAAGTCATGAGGCTGAAGAGTTATTTTCCCTTGAGTAGCAACTCAGCAGCATTGAGTTGGAGTGACATTTTTTTAAGACTCTCAGATGAAATTCATGGAAATTGCAGAGCTACTGACTTGTTAATACCCCCACCACTTGGGAGATGGACACTGACTGTGTCCCAAGATCTGCTTCCTTACAATGCCAGCAAAGCAGAGTTCATGTCAGCGCTGGCTGCTTTCTAAGATAGCTGAAGACCACCATACAAAGTAATTTGTGAAAAAGGATATTGAATTAATTGGGAATCCAGCACACTGCACTGACATTAGTTCTTGGTCTACATTCCAAGATTGTTTTCATCCACTCTTCTCTGACATTTGTTCAGGGGTAGGTGGAGAAGAACAGGGCTGGATGGGTCTGCAGGGTCACAGAATCCAGTCGCCATTGACTTGAATGGAGGCTTCAATCAAAGTGCCATTTCTCCTGCCATGGAAAGACCAACTGTGATACCTTTAATGCAACAGAGGAAAAATTAGGAGAAACTAATGGTTTGCTCACCACAATACAAAAAAGATACTAAAGCTGTTAGAAAGACTCCAAAGGAGGGCAACGAAGATGGTGAAGAGCCTTGATGGGAAGCCATATGAGGAGCAACTGAGGTCACTTGGTCTGTTCAGCATGGAGAAGAAGAGGCTGAGGAGAGACCTCATTGCAGTCTACAACTTCCTCATGAAGGGGAAAAGGAGGAGCAGAAACTGTTCTCTGGGGTGACCAGTGATAGGACCAGATGGAGTGGCCTGGTGTTGAGTCAGGAAGGTTGGGACTAGATATTAGAAAAGGGTTTTTCGTGCCAGAGAAGTGGTCACAGCACCAACCTGGCAGAGTTCAAGGAGCATTTGGATAGTGGTCTTGGGCACAGGGTGTGATTCTTGGGAATGGTGCTGTGCAGAGCCAGTTTTGGACTCTATGATCCTCATGGGTTCTTTCCAACTCAGCACATTCTGTGATTCTGTGATTTCTAGTTCCCACAATCATCGGATATCCCATGGATGCCTCAAGGTAGATCACTGTATTGTGAATGAGGGTCACACTCTGCTCCTCCCTGCCAAACAATCAAGATAACACCTTTCTGACTGCAGATCACAAACTGCCTTCACTTTCAGTGAACTTAACTGTGAACTGGACAGACTATGTTTACCTCAATAAGTAAGACACTCAATAAATATGGATTTCTAGAGCAAAACCACTGATATTGGAAACCTGCCATTGACATGACACAATTTAGGCGTGATAATAGCTGGTCTGATCCCCAGGACCACACTGGGGCATGTGCAGCTGAGGCACACCTGGTTTAATCTCTTTCAGGGAACCCCATTTGCACACCCAGTGGCATTGCTGTGACACAACCTACACTGCTGTGAGTGGGGACCACCAAGATCACCACTTCAAAACTACATTCCTGGTCTGGATTAAAACGCTGAAGTGGATGTACCTGCTAATGTCTTACCTGAGGATTACCTTACCATCAAGAGCACCTGTCTGTGCCCTCTCTCCCAGCTGCTCAAAGAAAAGTGTGTGGAGGAAACTGCTGGTCATAAATTAGGCATTTAGATTATAGAAAGGAGTTCCTCCCTATGCCTTACAGGTGATCAGCGAACACCCAGAAGGGAATAATATTAGGTGACAAGATGGTGCAGCAAAGCAGCAGAGAAGCATCAGCTCCTCTTCAGCTATCAGTGCATCACAGGCCTGTCTCCAGTAATTCTCCCTTTCTTTTTTGCAGTTCTTGCTATGAGAAGTGGCTAGGAGGGACGTGGAGCTCTTTGATGAAGAACAAACCTGAGAGCTCAGAGTAGTTCAAAAAAAGCTCTCAGTGCTCATAATAGCTGAGACTTGACAAACCCCTCTCCTTTCAGAGTTGGAGGACTTCATCCGATGCCAGACTTCCGGGAAATGAACTTGTGCAAGTCTCCTCCATTGTGAGAGAAGAGAAATTTGCCCTGCATCTTTCAGAGATGTGATTTAGGCTGAGGTAACCTACACCCAGCTTTCAGGGGCTGGAACCTGTAAATAGCAAAGCCCTCTCTCCACACGGCTTTTAGACAGAAAATAAAGAAATTCCTGATGCACTTGATATGCCAAACAATAGAAAATAATTTAATGTTTCTTCTCTTAAATAGGAGACAGTGCTTAGATAATTCCTTATATATGAAAATATATTCTCCAGTGGGATTAAACAGCATCTACAAGTGCTGGCAAAAAGAGTCCCTGAGTTTGCATGAGAGACCTGTGTTCACTAGGAGACTTCAGACTTTCACATGTTCAAGGAACTAACACTTAAGAAAGAAAAAGAGCACCATTTTTGGCCCCAAAACTCGAAAGGAACACAGATAGATGTACAGGTTTTAGTGCTGTTCTTCCACCCAGTACTAGAAACCTTGCTTAATCCACTCATTTAATCAGCACCCATTTATCACAACAGCTGACTGAAATGATCCTAATGTTACACAAAAAGCGATTGCGAGAGAATTAGTGACATTAAGAATTTTTCATAATTTAAATAGTAATAAGTCTTCTTTTTTCTACAGTTATTTCTTTCAGTAATCCATTCTAACTTTAGTATCTCCTGAACTAGAATTAGTGGCATTAATACATTTTTTAATATTTAAATTATGGTCTACCTTTTACCTATAGCTGGGTATTTAATTTAGTAAAGGAGACTAAATTAACATCCTTCGAAGGACATTATTTAATTTAACAAGAAATCTTTCCATGGTTGGATGAGGCAATAAAAAAGCTTTATTATTGAAAGTTATTGATATAGTTTTAAAAAAAAACTTGATGAAAAATATGCAGAGAATCTGGAAGTTCTCTACTTTTCCGTTTAAAAGCCTGCCACCCTCCTTTTCGCACATATTTGATATTCTAAAAAACTTAGAGTTCATCAGGAAAAGAATCATCACAAAATGATCTGAAGAATGTAAAATTTGTACATCTAATTTCTTATTTTATCATTCACAGGCTCATACATGGCAAATTTATAAACACATTGACTTCTTTCTGAAAAAAAACTAATGTTTTCAGAAGACTTGGATCACCTGGAATTATGGGAGACAATAAAGATTTATTGAAGGAATCTAATTAAATCTTGTAATTCATAATAAATGCCTTTCCAGCTAATACCTTAAGAGTAAGAATTGCAAGGCAAAAAAATCTAATCACAGAAGGAACAGACTTCTAAGTGGCAGCCGTCATGTATGGCTGCTGCTGTGAAGGCAGGGCTCTCTGGAGAGAGAGACAGATCCAGCAAATTCTTACTGAGGCTACCCATGGCAAATTGTATTGCAGTCTATCTCTCCATATCTGATATATAATGCTGGCTTTACAGGAAATGTAATGAGACTTGTAATATACTTCATCTGCCTTTTATTAATAACTCTGTGCTTGGGAGGAAATCATTCTGAAAGGCAAAGTCATTATTACGAGTCATTTCCATAGGCTAGACCTATGCAGTAATGCAGTAATCTAGGTAATACAGATATTTATTTAAGCAAAATCAACCTAAAACCTTAACCTGGAGAAAATGTACTTTCAGGGCCTAATCCTAATTTTTTTTTTTCATCCTGCATGGAATCTGCTGAAGTCAAACTATTAATGATTTATAAAAATAGGTTATTAGGTATTTTAGTTAGTATTAGTATTAGTACTCATCAAGCATCACAAAACCAACCTAAATACTATTAAAGAATAGGGCTTTTTTTTTTCACAGCCATCTCTTGCACTGAAATTCAACAAATGACAGTAACTCCATTTTCCTCTCAAAAGAGATACTGAGAAGCCATCATGAGAAACTGTGGTATGGGCCAAGATCCTGCACTCCAGCATGGCCCAGAAATAGAGTGCATCCCAGGCAGTCCATGTGAGCCATATTTTGCAATAGCACATATTCCTCTTTAGAATATGTTTAGAAACATAGAAATGTTTATCTGGCCACCAAGCTGGTTGGCACTTTATTACTGAAGGGTATAACACAATACTGTTGCCTTCTCCCAGAACAGCTCTTTTCTTTATTTCATTTGGTTAATGAGCAATGGCCTGAATCATGAGTATGAAAGCTACAGCACTAATCAGCTTTCCCATCTCCCAGGGTATTGGATTTAGCAGAGCAGTTTCAGCTCATCTCTGTACCTATGGAGCCAGTTTTCACAAAAAGTAATCCATGAAGCTGGAAAAACACATTACTGTACCACCATATTATGGTGTTACTTCTTGTTAAAAGTAACAGCTAAAAGGCCACTGGAAATGCCCCAAAGAGTGCGTGGGAAGTGTCTTGACAACAGCAGGGGATGTATGGCTCGTGTTGTGTTTGTTTGACCCTTCACACACAGAGCAAGTTCTCATGGGATGAGGCTCAGACCAATGGCACAGCATCCACAGTGAGTATCCACACTGTTTTCCCCTGGAGCTGTTCCTACCCCAGAACCACCTCAGTCAGAGCTGTCCAGTGGACAGCTGGTCCAACCAGAAGCCTGCCCATTATCCTGCCCCACATTTCTGCCCTTTCTGCAGGTGCTGCTGATGACATGTAAGGGCAGAGACCTATAAGCAGTTATCTAGTGTGGGTACCACAGAACTTGTCACTGGTTAGCACAATGAGTAACCACACACCAACATTGCAGTCTTATTTCTGTTTATTAGTAGAAGCCTTAGGCCACATGAACACAATATTCTCTGATTCTTCATTTCTAAGCCTACTAAATTTTCATTTCTACATCTTAACATGCAAACCTGAAGTGCACAAAATGCATACTTTATAATGCCAGAATCCTTAGCCTATGGAAGGTATCAACAGACCAATTAAAACCAAACCAACAAAAATCAAAAGCCAGACTACTGAAGCCCATTATATAACACATTAACTTCTCTTGATTTGTCTTGGATAAAAGGCCAAGAAAATGAATATAGGTTACAGTGGTGGTTTACTTGTAATAGAACAGTAGAATAAACTGGTTTGGAAATAGTTATTTAATTTGATTTCTAGTTTGAAGATTGATTATGCAACTAACATAAATGATTTATTTATTTATTTGAAGTTCTTTATCAGTCATTTTAGTACCAGAGGCAAAGGCAGTTCTCCTGTGGGCAAACTCCAATGTAATATATACAATGTAAGACTCACTGAAGTATTTATGGAATGAGCTATTTGCTTCATTTCTGGAACATGTAGAAATTTGCTTTTCATGGTGGAAAACCAGCAGGAGCTCCAAGTGCATTTCATCAAATGTACTGAACATTTACTGAAGAGATACAGATTGGCATAGTGTATATGGTTATAGTTGCAATAAATAGATCTGTAGCATATTTACAGATATCCAAAAATGTTTAGGATGAGAATGAAGTGAAAACATGGCTTCTTTAAAAATTGCTTATAATTATAATGACACATTCATGTGCATTTTTGGCCTGTATTTCCTGCTTTTTCAAATAAACTTGCCATGCCAGTTCTGGTTTCTTTGCCAGCTGCCATTTCCTACTCTAGTCTAGACATAACCACGCTTTGCTCAGCTATAAAAATAGCTCTTCTTCTCAGAAATAGGATCTTTTCCTTCAAACACAGAGGTGACAAATGCTTCTGTGTTTTGCATTTTAACAACAAAAAGGGGAAGAGGAAATGTGAGGGAAAGTAGCCTGAAGAGGATACCAAGAGTGCAAAAATTGTATTGTTTTAAATAGACATATACTTTTTACCCCTCACATTGTTATTGCATTATTGTGGTTCTGTATAAAGTAGGAAATTTATAGAAAGTAACAGATTTTAGTATCATTATTTGTCTTGACAGTTCCAGAAGAAAGGAAAAATCAGAAAGGCAACGAGAAGAGGACTCTCTAGTTTCACTTAAGAATTATTGCAAATTATTTCAACCAGATCCAGTTTTAAAGGTTTTATTACACAGTTCTGCCACTCTCCATGAGAGAGGGGAGATAAGGGAGCAGACTAACTTCCAGCCAGAGAGCTCCTGAGCAGGTATGGGAATTCACGAGGCCACTGGATATTGATTTGACATGGACAAGTACAAAATAGACTCTGAGGAGTAACAGCACCAGGGCACAACAGTGCAAATCCAGTATCCCACTGTATTAAGCAACTGTTCTCCTTATGTTTTATTCTATATAGATCTGTTGTGCTCTATACCAGAAGTAAATGGATTTTAGTGGAGAGTCTTGAAAACAAGTCGTGTGTGAGCTGCTGGGAAATGCCACAGCCCTGGCAGTGGCACTGTCCCTTGAGGATTTCACACAGAGGGAAGGAGGGAGAGCTTGTGCCTTCAAATGATTTCACTGCATAGGAGATGGGTAATGGGTAACACACATTTGCTTCAGTTAAAGAATCCTACTGAGGCAATTTCTTCCTATCGTAAAAAGTCATTTTGTAAATACAGTGAGACTATTTTTCTTGAATGCTGAGAGGTAAGGAGAAACCCAGCATAGCTGGGAACAAGAAAGAAGATGGGATGTCCAACCACTGTCCAGAGAAAACTACCTAACTTGATGTCCCAGCAGGAGAAATGCCATGTACTCATTATTGCATGTGCTCTCATTCACTGTTACTGAAAGCCATTATGAGCTCAGAGAAAGTGGTTTGGCTGCATCTTTTAAATTTTCTACTTTATACAGAGTGAACTCCAGTCAACGGGGTTCTTGAAGCTGGCTTTCTAGAAACCATTTTGGTATTGCCTCTTCATCTTTTTGTGTCTATACTTATTGACAAAATACATGAACAAGTACACTAAGATGAAGAAGGAGGGAGCTGCAACAACCACTTGCAGAACACCACCAAGTTCAAACATCCCTGTGACCTTCCTCAAAGTCAGTAGAGATGTGCCAAAACTGAAGGTGTATTACAGGCTGTCCCAAAACCTCTGATATGTTCCAAGTTCAGTAGATATGTCTAAAGTTAATTCACAGAGATGCACCTGGGCTAAGCCATGCCAGGACAGGGTTGCTGCGTGGAAGTCAGCTCTCCCTTGCATTGCACAGGGAGGATGACTTTCCCTGTCTCCTCACAAGAATAAGCTGCATAAGGCACAGTGGAGTCCAGCGGGGGACAGGCAATTGGATAATAGAGAGCAGTGCTAGGGCTTGAATGTTGAAATTAAGGGTGTGCTGATATCAGTTTCTTGCCTGCCATATGTAAAGTAGTGGAAAACTTCCTGAGCCCATCCTGCACAGAATGCAGTCACTATTTGGTCACTGATGGGAAAATATTAGCATAAGCAAAGGGCTCTAGGCCAAGGAAGACTGATAACACTTTCTCTTGTCTCCCCACTTTCATAATTAAAAGGGGGAATGATAAAAGGATCTAGATTGTATTGAAAGAAAAGGCACGAGGGAGCAGATTCAATTTTTGAGTCATCACAGAAATTCTCTAAAATTCAATTACAGTGATGTGGATCTGACATAGGATGTATCATTATAGTACCCTAGAGAAGGTCAATAAAGCATATTGTAAAGTTTCTACAAGATTTCATCAGGACTATAATATAGATAAGTCTCATTGTTTCACATGTTTTGCAGCGGCTCTAACTTAATTTTCAGGGGTGCCATCATGTAATTATCTGAGATGATTAAGTTTTATGCCCCCAGATCTTGCAGGTTAAGTCTGCAGGGAAAGAGTTCAAACTTATTATATAAAAGTAAAGATGTAATTAGGCTCAGGAGAGTGAATAAATAAATCACACCAAGCAAAAAAGGGCAGCCTATCTACCAACAGGCCAGCATATTTACAGATGAAGTTAATGTCATATGATGAAATACCAATTTAAAGTAATGGAAATTGGCAGGTATTTCACAGAACCTTGACTTTTAGCCATTCACCAGTAAAACATCTGCATTTCTTTAGAAATTAAATCTGTCCACACTGACTGATGTTTTCATCATTACAAAGAGAGATGGGTCACAGTGATGTAATATTGTATGTATAGCCCAGACTTTGCCTCCAGCACTCATCATGGAATAGCAAGTCTACAAAATGTATCTATTTTTAAATTTACCACAAGTTCACAAGGAAAGAATGAGACTGATTGTGGGTTTATCTTGCCTAACAATATGTGGTTTACTGCTATCTGACATGCCCTCAGTATCTGAGGCTTCTGAGCGGGGCTGGCAGGAACAACACAAGACTTGTAAGAAGTCTTGTGCATCTCTGTGAAACAGCAGCTGAAGGCAGGGGGCATAGCAGGGTCTGAAATGACTCTAGACTCATTAGGATTTAGTAATTTTTTTTTTCCTGAGGGGTTATTGAGCTGCACAGTTTGATCCAGTGCCTGCTAAAGTACCCAGGTGTTTTGGTCACTGAGAGAGCACCCAAGAGAGTTTTAATCATCAGCCTATGTGGATCAGGGACTTAATGTGGGACTGTGTATTTATCAGTCTCTAGTGTGGAAAGGCAAAAAAAAATAAGGCTTGCTGATTGTGGTAATTTCACCTTGAAAAAATGGGGTTGAAATAGTGGTTAAGAGATAATAAGAACAGGTAGGAATTTGAAGAGGCTAAAAAAGACCAACCAGAGATCAAGTAACATGGGTGATGCTACCTGTCCTTTCTGCCTGTGTGAAGATAAGAGCCTAGCTGATGTCAGTGAACAGCATGCACTGAAAACTGAGAAAAATACCTTGTGTTTTAGAATTTCATGTCACAATATCAAGTTCTTTAAGCCGTGTCTAAAGCATCAAGTATCTACCACTTGTCAGGCAGGGGAAGTCTCTTCACAGCTCCAAGTAGCTATACTTGTATGTCAAAACCTTACCACACAGAAGCTGATTTACTGCCAGAGTGTAGGGTCTGCCATCCCCCTTTTGGCTGCCTGGCACAGCTCCAAGGTGTCAGGGCACCTTCACACCTACACAGCCTGACCCAGGCCCTTGGCAGCCCCAAAAGCTGGTGCACATTGGTCTTACACCAAATTCACTTTCTTGGACAATCCTCTGGTGGTTCATGGATTTCACTGGGGTAGCTGTGTCTGCTGCATTTGTGGTGTGAGGCAAGGGAGGATATTTAGAGCTTCAGGGAGAAATTCGGGGATCTTTATGGAAAATGCAGCTTTTTTTAATGTAGAGTAGATTTCTTTGTGCATTTAATGGGAAAGCAGCTCATGCTGTTTGGATAAAGCACTTCTGAGAAAATTATTAATTAATCATTGCTACTTGTATCCAGACTGTTTACATTTCAGCTTGTTGTACTACAGTGTCACTCTGATAAAATAGAGATGTTAAGGACAGTTCAAACTGTTCACAATGTAGACTAGGACTTCTGCAGCTTTTTTATGTCTTGTAGCACCATTTTTGCCTCTGGTAGAATGTACTAAAACCTACACAGCAATACCCATTCTGCTGTGAACTTTACTGATGCTGGGCCATCATTACAGTTCCCAGTGCCATCTCAGCTCTCCCTCTTTTGGCACTGTCTGCAGTCATTATCTGAATGGCTTACTTCATTGCACTCTTCAGCGCAGCCCTCTGCACCTCTTCCCAAGCCCATGCACCTCCCTAGTCCCCCACCACCTCTCACCACCCACAGTGGGTACCTGCACCCAGAGTCTTGCCCTCCTGTCCCCTCCACTACAATCTTGTTCAGTTTTCATCTTGCTTCACAACATCCATTCCCAGCCTTGCTATCCAGCTCCCGGTCCCAGTTTTTCTCTTCCTCCTCAGACTCCAAGGTTTCCTCACAAGGTTTTTCTCCTCCTCTGCTTGGCATGCCTACCCCTCGCCCACTCTGAATTCAAATAATTATTTTTCTAGTCTTCCCAAGCACAGGCAAAGTTGTTGGAGTTGCTGAGTGTGGTCTTCTAGTGCCGGAACAGTCTTATTACCCACCTGGAGAGCAGGATTTGAAATGTGTTGCCTTGGAGGGGATGGAAATGCCTGCTTTAGTCTTAAGGAAGAGGGTAAAAAAAGTGCAGGAAGACCAAAAAACCCAAGACCAAAGAAGATTCCTAAGTTTTTAAGAAAATTAACAGACTGGGAGTGATTTGTAACTGTATTTAAAGAAGCAGAAATGGTCCAAATATTCCTAGGACTCAAGAATCTCAAAATATGCCAGTCAATAACTGAGCCTAACAGCACTGTTTGAAGGAAAGCACAGACTCCATCAAACCAGCAGATCACAAGCTGCAGAGGGAGATGCAGAACCTGTGAAAGTTCACATTTCACAGGGTGTGCTAAAGGACAAGTTCAGAAATATTATAGTACAGTATTTAGTATTTTTATTCATGTGAAAGAGCATAGAAAACTGCCTGCTGTGTTTACCTGGGTGCTTTTTTTTTTTTTTTTGCTTGCTCCCTTAGTGTGAATGTAATATATAGATATGTTTAAATTAAATTAGGTATTTGTGCATGCAAATCATGTTTCTTACACGTAGGCAGAAGTCTCCTCAGATGTTGCATGTGCAATTTAAGAAGCAGCTTTGAACATTTGGTCCTGTATTTGCCTGAAGGAAAGAAATTCAGTACACGAAGATTACATTCTTCTGTGCCCAACCTTAGCAGTTCATTGAGCATGTTGGGTCACTGACTCTGTAAGCATTTAAATTAATTTTTCTTAACAATTACAGTAATTAAGTCTCTCCTAAATTACAAATTAAGATCATCTGGATGCATTATAGAGGCAAAAGTGGTATTAGCAGGGGGGGAGAGAAAAAAAGTTTATAATGTCTTCAATTATTTGTAATTTTAGAGACAAGTTTGTGTTTTTACAGACCAGGCTGTGCTGTTGCTGTGGGTGTGTAGGGTGAGGCACCTCTGCAGCACATCCTAGCCACTCTGTTCCTGCTGCTCTCCCTGCACTTTGCATAGTGTCTTCAGCTGTCTGAGGGTCTTTGTTAAGTACACCAAAGTGCTGGTGTGAGTTTGTTGTGGCAAATGTATCTTCAATGTGAACGTACCTTCAAAGCCAATTCAACTAGTTTGGCTCCCATATCTTTCTCTGAAGGCACAAGCTCTATAAAACATCTGTGCAAGCTGCCAGCACAGGGATGCTTTCCACTGTTGCTGAACAGGAGCTGCTTCAGCAGTGGCTCATTGACTTCATGGACTCTCTTTGCATGCTCACAGATGTTACTGAGGAGTCTTGCCTGGAGCAATCAATACCCTGGGCCAGGGAACACACAGGAAAATGCATCAATTTAAAACAAAATCTTTGGCGGCTGCCAACACCTGGATCCATTTTTCTCTGTCTTCACCCTTTAGTTTAAAAGAAAAAATGTAGAAGATGAAAGCCTTTAACCAGCAAGCAGGGAAAATTCTTGGTAGAGGTCTTGGTGTAAGCCCCCAATTTAATTCAGGCCCAATGTACCAGGGGAGTACTTTGACTACTGTGTTGCTAGCTGTGCTGGAAAGGGAAACAAACACACATGCCTCTCACACACCTACATATGCCTTCTATCCTGAGGGTATTTTCCCAGGAATTAGAATTTTAAAATTATCTTGAAAGAAGCTTTGAAATTCTTTTGGGAAAGGATCCCAACCACTTCAGCTGATGCACTGTAGGAGCTAAGGGCAAGGTAGAGAAAGTGTGTTCTGGTCTGAGAGAGGCTATGAACTGCTTCAGCACAAACAGAACTGGGATTCTACCTCTGAGCAAGCACATGGCCTTACAGTTCACCTCTAAAATGGAAACACGAATATTTGGAGGGCAGCCCACCACTGGTCAGTAGATGATATAGATCATGGTGTCACCCACATCTCCTGAGTACCTGCTAACCTTGAGTTACCTGCACTTGAATGGAAGTATTACTGCAAGGCTGTGTTTGATCTGTTTAACCAGCTGACAGTTTCAATTTATTATGTATTTTGAAGTTTAATAATACACCACAGTCATATATTTCAGGTGATACAAGACCATATTAATATATTAATCAAATGTGCAAACCATCTGCATTCATGAAGGGAAGTAATCTGCCAAGGAAGAAATTATAAACAAAATGGGGATTCATTGCACTGTGTTTGAAAAATGTGCTACTGGCATGTATTTGAAAAGCACCCTGAATAATTCCTCTTAATACAAGATTCCTGGATTAAAGATGAATTACATATATTAAGAGTAATAAAAGTGTAATTGACCTTTAGGGATGTGAATTTAAATTTTCTTGTCACTCTGGAGAAAGAGCTGACTGGTAGTGAATGCATGGTTTATTCCACTAGACATAGAAATTTGTTTTGGTCAGACTCATGACCAAAGTATTTTTGATTTTTTTCTACCACTTAAGTGACAAATTGTGACAACACTGTGGTTATTTGTACCCATAATTTTATGGTCCAAATTTCAATTAGATTTTGGCTTGAACCAAAGCTAAAATCACCACCAATTTAAAAATCTCATTATACAAGATGTTTATAAACTCAATACACTTTATGCCCTGTTTATATTCTTTTATTAAATTGAAGTGATGTTCATGTATTTTGTATCAAAAAATTTATGATGATCAACACTAAAATAAATGCTTAAAACACCGCTCTAGTTACCCTTCTAAGTGATTCCTCCAAGAATACTCAAGGGTTTTATGCAATGTTTACAAACAACAGAGAACAACAAACTCCAAGTTGAAAGCCTCCAGTTCTATGCTAAAAGCAAGGTGTTTACAAGCTCAGGGCATGCTTGAAATATCTACAAATAATTCGTCCAAGTTAATTTACTTTTTAGGTGGCTAAACAGCTTTAGTATCCTGTAGCTATTTGAAGAGTAATAACTGCTAACAAAAGAATTCCCTTGCCTATATACCCATGACTGTAATAGTGAAATATATGCTTTAATATGCTGGTGACTGCTGCTCTTGCCAGGTGACAAAGATTGCTGTGGTCAAGTTTCAAGTAACTTCTGAGGGATGGAGCCTGGTCCATGATAAGTGTTTTGTATGCAAGCCAAGCATAGGGAGTCACCAGCTGAGTATGACAGGGCTGGAGACTAGCTTTGCCTGACTGGCAGAGGTTATACAAACATAAAGCAGAATTAGGCATCTGAGACTGAATTTAAGGACTTACTCAAATTACTTTGCAAGTACAAACTCTCATGTGTTGGTTTTGGTAACGGGGGGTGAGGGGGACCACAGGGGGTAGCGTCTGGGAGAAGCTGCTAGAAGCTTCCACCATGTCCTACAGAGCCAATCTTGAATGGCTCTGAAGATGGACACGCTTCTGGCCCAATTAGAAAGGTTGGTAATGCCTCTGTGATGACATATTTAAGAAGAAAATCAAAACAGCCCACGGGCAGTTTTTTCCAAGGGTGGAGAGACGCTGCAGCCGCTGCCATCCCAGCTTTTGCCACCGCACCACGTTGGTTGCCACCATCTCGGTGCAGCCTGTGGCAAGCCGTGCCTGCCTAGCCACCCTTAGCCAGTCACACCATGGGCAGAAGGGCAGGGACAGTGGCAGAGGCTTCTCCTTCCCAGCACCCAGCATGAGGAGAGGCGTTAAACAGTGCCAGCATTGTGGCAGCCTCCACTGACGCCATGGCCAGCAGTGGAAACGTGGCAAGCAATTTCCCGACATGGAACGCAGACGAAACCAACCTCTCAACACTGTGGGGTCCTGCAGGAATCTTTGAATTAGTGGAACTTGTTGGCAATGATACCTACGAGCAGCATTTTTTCTTTTGGTCAGAGAAGACGAGGAAGCGAGGACATGTGAGGGAAAACAACATGGCGGTACCAAGGTCAGAGGAAAAAAAAAAGAGGGTGAGGACGAACTTCAAGCATTGGAGCCAAGATTCCCCTGCAGACCGTGATGAGGACTATGGTGAAACAAATTGTCCCCCTGTAATGCATGAACTCCATGGGGGATGCAGAGATCCACTCACAGCCCATGTGAAAAGTGCTCACTCTGGGGCAGGAGGATGTCAGAGAAAGCTGTGATCTAGTGGGAGACCTGAACAGAGGGAGAGTTCTTGCTTCCAGAGATAGAGAGAGAGAGGGGCCTTGCTTCCAAACTACAGCAGCCTACTCTTAGAGGTGTGCACCCCATGGACAGGTGACCCATGCCACAACAGTTTTGGGAAGACTATTTGCCCGTGGGAAGGACCCCACAGCACAGCAGAAGAAAGATTCCTCTCCCTGAGTGAACAGAAGTTCTCGAGTGATGAACTGATCAAAATCCGCACTCTCTGTCTCCCTGTGCTGTCAGTGGAAGGGAGGGAGGGGCTGGGTAAAAAAAGGCATTTTAAAGGCTCATTTAACTTCTCATTATCCCCCTCTGACTCTGTTTTAATTTGAACCTTTTTTGCCCTTAGAATGTTTTTCTCCCAGTCCTTATTTCAACTCATGAGCCCTTCATAATTATTTTTCCTCTCCTCTGCCCAAGTATAGCAGAAGAGAGTGAGCGAATGACTTTCATGGGTGTCTGGCATTTGGCCAACGTCAAACCATGACATACCATATTCTGTTTGGTTACAGGCTGTGTTATGCTGTGCTGTGCTTTTTACTAGACTTTGCTTCCATTGCTGCAACATCTAAACAAAAGTAAAGGCAAAGAGATGCAAGAAAAGAAGGGGCATTTGAGCACTTCAGACAGCCAGTGCTGCTCTGGAAACTCCAAGGCTCCCTGCCTTATTACCCAACTCCCCAAGAGATGCACAATACAGGCCTGACAGAGTAATTCAATTTCTGA
>VYXD01005559.1:83105-94967 GCA_013397195.1 Hylia prasina | reverse complement strand
TATATATATATATATATGGATGCAAGAAGCTTGCAAATTTTAATTTCAGATGTCAAAAGAAAAATAAATCAAAAAACCAACAAAACACTGAAAAAGTAAAAACCAAACTTTAAAATTATACTTATCTTCACTCATTCCCAGTGTTCTCCCCCTCTTACTCTGTAAGTCTTCCCTCATCTTGTTCTTCTTGTTAATCTTCATAATTTTCTTCTCCTTTTGTGCTAATGTTTCCAACCTTCTAGCCTGTCATTGTCCCATTCTCTTCTTTGTTCCCTCAAACCTAACCATTGCCCTATGTTTTCCTCTCTTCCTTTCCTTGTCTCCCTTTTTTCCCTTTGTCTCCTCCCTCCTCTCACATTCTGTTTCTTCCCAGTTTTTGCATTTTTCCTGTACACAGGGGTGAGTCATTACAAGCACAGGAGATTTCCTTGCAGATCAGCATTACGATGCCAGTAACACTAACAGGAAATAATTTCAGGGGAAAAAGTTGGTCCAATTTCCACAGTGTTGGAGCACATTCACTATAAGAAGAAAGTTTGGATGATTTAATAATTCACTTTTCATTGTAAAAATGCAAATAGCAATATTCAGAGGTGCGTAACTCTCTCAGATCAGTGTGTACAGTAGCAAAAAGCAACCTAAAATTTTTACTTTCTCCAAAATTTAAATCCTTAAGTCAAAATCTGTGTTATGATGAAGTTTCCTAATGGAAGCCATTGGTAAATATTAGCATAGGCAAAATTTCTCCCTTTCTTCTGTGACTGAGAAACTCGTAGTCTGACTTTCCAGTACCGTTATTGCCTCTGACAATATCAAAGAGAGACACAGATAAAATTGGACACATTTCAAAAGATAGAGAAAATACAAGGTCAGGAACAGAACGTTAACATGTATGTAAGTATGCATAATTTACATTGAATATACACATATGTTAAGGGCACCCCTAAAGTTTAGGGTTATAAAGAAAATTTCTGATATTGGCATCTTCCATGCAGGGTGATTTCAGCAGAGAAAATCTGAAATAAGATAGACAAGAACATTGAAGATGGAAGGAATATCTCATAGTACTGCAAAAGTTTAGAATAACAAATGACAAATCCAGAAGCATCAGAGATTAATGTTCTTTAATATCCATAGCTCTCTCTCCTCCCCAAATAATGAAACCTCACAAAATGTGACTTAGTTTTAGAAATAAGAATAGGGTAAGAAAAAACCCTAGCAGTTTGACTAATGTCCTATTTGGAGAAGATACATCAAGAAATAAAACTAAGTGAAACTCTATGGAAAGACGTTGGTAAAGCAAATGATTTTACAATCTGTACTGTAAGTACAGAAATGTCAATGAAGAGAGAAGGTCAGCATATATGCAAAAGTGAAAAATTACAATGCAAAGCAATACATGTGAACAAAAATGCTGCAGAGAATGGAGGTACAAATGCCAATTCAAATATAGTGTAAGACAGTAAATATCCACTGATCAGTGGTTTAAAATGTTATATCCAAAGTCTAGATCAACAGTTTGAGCTACTGACTGTCCTAGCATCCAGGGTTTTTATTAAATCAGTTGCAAAATTCCAGGAGATGGTTGTGATGCATGAAGAGGCCTCTTAAGAATACTTTTGATACCACAGTGTATCTCAGGCATCCTGTATTCCATTTGTTCCTGGCCCTCCAATTTAACTCTTTCCTAGCTTCCTCTCTTCTCTTGTCTTTTCAGATATTTGAGAAAGGTTTATGCTTGGATATATCTTCCTCTGTTCTCTAAAGCCTGCCTGAGTTTTTGAAAGACTGGGAAGAAAATATAATATAACAAATAAGGTGTTCTTTCTCAGCAGTAGGGGAAAGAGTATTTTCATTTGGTTTCATTTTAAATACTTCTGCAGTAGTTGGCATGAGTTCTTCCTTTTAGGAAAGGAATCACGATTAATATATTTGTTCATTACATGTGTCCTAGAAGGCACAGAAATACGTTGTTAATTATTTGAAATACTTATTGCAAACTCAAGGGCATGGTTACTGTGGGTGTTTGAGCTAAGCTAATTGCTTTGCAATTTTCAGAACTAGGTTCTTGAAAATTAGGAACTAGGTTCTTGCGAAAGACATAATTCTGAAAATCAGAAATATATTTAAATGAGCAAGCCTGAAACAGTCTATGTGAAGATTTGGAAGAAGTTCTCCAAATGCTATGTAGGGGTTTATGACTTGGTAAGCAGTTTCAGTTCTCAGATATCTGTGAGGCTGGGGGCTTGTAATGAGTCAGCTGAAGAAGTGAGTCAGTTAAACCTGAAGAATCACTGAAGGACACCATTTGAAATAAACCAAACTTTTCTGGCTGTAAGAGACTTTTATCAGTCTAGTCTCTACATAAACCAGCACCCATGTGTGTTTCCTCTGGCCTAATAAAAAGTGTGGCATCTGAAAGCAGTTCTGTGGTTCTTGGACAGATAAAACCAGTGAAGGGGCCAACCCCATGGACGTAGAAAATGTTGAGGGAGAAAGGCTGAGGGTAGTGGTAGGTGTTGCAATAAATCTGACTGAGGCAACTGGGTGGGTTGTGAAGGAAAGGAGCAGGGTTAGAGGCCCTGAATGGGTATGCTCGTGTGTAGTCATCAGTCTAATCAGTGAGTCTAGCTTTTGAGGTTGGTGAGACGCTAACAGGAGCTCTTTACAGGTGTGTGCTTGTAATTTTGTAATTTTCTATTTTTTGGAAATAAATGTAAGCTCTGGGAAAGGAGCCCTTTATCAAGCACACCTCCAGATGTGTTAGCTTTTCAAACAAATGAGGTTCTGTTCAATTATTTCATTTTCCTTCTTACAGTATCTTTCTCAGCTCTTAGTGTTGCACTAAAATGAATGTCACTTCTTCTGAGAGACAATAGAGGTCTTAAACAGCTCAACTTTAGTTATAAAAAGGACAATTTTCTACCACAAAAGGAGAAAGTATCTCCAAGGGCTATAATTCTCTCTCCTTCTCCTCATGTACCATCTCTGGATGCCAGTCTTCTGCTGTGGAGGGACAGGGGGGTACCTGAAAAGGGAGGCAGAAAATGCAAAAGGGAGATAAAAAACGCAAAAGGGAGAGTCCCATCAGCTTTACTTAGCTGATGACAGCAGCAAGAGCACACACCAGGCAAACCCTCTGTCTGTCTTAGGCATGTAGCACAGGCACTTCTCATGTCATTCTACCTCTCCCATGACTTGAGGGAAGACACAGGCCCTTTGGACAAACTTAAGAAATATTGCAGTGACATGCTCCACCCTTGGACTGCCTCTGGTGGAACCAAAGGTAGGGTGGAAGGATGATTATGTGACAACAGATATTCATGTGCTATATAGACCTCCATTCTGATAGAAAAGGTAAGCAGTAAGAAGCCTCACAAGTCCAGAGCTCATAGGTTCATCATGGTTCATCTCTCCTTTCATTTCTTGTGGCTGCATGTACTTTGTAACTGATGCCTTCATGTCCCCTTATTCCAGCTGGGTGCTCAGTGCAGGAATTTCACATGTCAGAGAGGATGGGTAGACATATGGATGTCATAGGGGCTGAAAGGGGTAGTTAATCCTTTTAGCCTGTTACCTGGTACCAGGAATCAATGTGGCAGCTTAAAAAACACAGTCATTTTGGTGGCTCTCTGACAAAGGTAGCTCTTCCTCTTTCATATTTACTTTTCCACTGTGGCTGGGTCAAAGTTTCTCATTTTCACTTAGCATCTTTGCAGAGCAGCTTCTCTGGGCTAGATGTCAGCCTTGATAGGATGTGGACTTCAAGACCAAACCATGAGTAGTTCACTCAGGGGCAGGACCTTGAGCACTTACATTGCATTGTGATTTTTCCCTTGAAGAAAAATGCCTTGAAGACTGGGAGAAAAAGAAGAATGAAAATTAACCTAATTTGGCCCAAAGATGTAAAACATAAAATTCTCCAGTGCCTCTCAGAGACCCATGATGATAAACCACCCCCAGAAAAACGTCTTGCTCCAGAAGTACTGGAGCTAATGAATCCTGATTTCCTACAGATTTGTGTTCTGTGGGTTGACTGACTTGTGTGGTCTAAGAAGATGTATGCTTTTTGGGTGGCTGGAGAATGTGTGAGGTCTCTCTCTGTGTGGATTTGTTGTTTTCTCATAAGGTGTGTTCACAGTGTGCTTTCTCCAAAACTGGGCAATAAATTGGGGATGAGTGTCTTTAGCCAGCTGCTTATCGTTAGAGGCTTCTGAGAATGTATTTTTATTAGCCAATAGATTCAAATGCTATTAGGAGGAAACACAAACATTGTATGAGCCTTGCTTCCACAGGCAATGGGGATAAACAACTATTGTTCTCGCCCTGCCCTCAGCTCCACACTATTTTCTGTCTTTCATGGTCCTGCTGCCTTTGATTCTTCTCAGGAATAGATGCACCCTTTGGGCTATAGGGAAACAACCTCTTTCTTGGTTTATTCCATCATTTCCAATGAACCTGCCCTGATACTACCAACTTCATCCTTGTCTTTCTTATAACTTTGTTTCAGAAAGGAAGTAGGTTCAGGAACAAGTCACCTGCTGCTAAGAGAGGCAGTTCCTGTGGAAAGTCAGACAGGCTTAGCCATGTTTTGTCTGTTGTAGTGATACCAGCTGTAATCTTTTCTTCTCTGCAGGTAAGAAGGAAGCAACTTGCTGTGTAGTCCAGGGTCAGTTTTTGACAACTGGAACTATTGTATTGAATATGTTTCTTAATAAAATGAGAAAATGCCCAATTATATTTTAATGTTGATTCATACTATTGAGTTGGGTAGGCGTTAGATAAGAACCAGAGTACCCCTGCTTTCAATGCATGCCTTTGCTCAATGGGATGGTGGCTGTAAGGCCAGCTGTGGAATGACAAGAACAACACACACCAGAATACACACTTAAGAATCTTCTATCCAACAAGAGTGAAAGGTCTCATTTGAAAAATATTATCCACTGATCAAGAATTGTCAGTTTTTCATACTACGTACTGGATGCTTGAAAAAGGAGGTGTAGTGTTGATATACTTCTCCTTTATGAGTTAAGTGCCCTAACTGCTCTCGAGCCGTTTCCAGGTGGGCTGGACGCTTTTAATTTCGCTTATTTCCCTTCGGTGATAAATAATGCTTGTCTGAGTAGATATTTCACATTTTCTGATTTTAAGGAACACTGTCTTTGCAGAAATACTGGCAATTCCCTTGCACAGAGCTACTTGACAACCAGAATTTTCAACCTTTAGAAAGCTGTATAAGAATATACAGCTATACAACTCTATAAGAATATTTCAATTTTGCTTGGGAAGAAAAGAATCAATAGTTCAGAAAGCTAGCTATGACATTTTCAATTTGAAAAACATCTAGGTTATTCTTTAGAATTTTCTAGAAGCAACAGGGAGCTCTGTGTGCTCCTGGGGAACCAGTGATTCCTGATGTCTCCCCTGCTGTCCTTCCCTGGTAAGAGTCCTGTGGAAAGTCCAGGGAGTCTCCAAAACTGCGACTGAAAAACAGGAAATTGAAGCGGGCTTCAGAGGAGGCGCCCCAAATTATCTGAAAATCAGGTATTTCTGCAGGATAGTTTGATTTCGCCATAGCAACATCCACTAAATGGAACCAGTTCAGTCGTCAAACTTCCCCCTCGCTTCAGCTCTCAGGAGCTCCCCAGAAGCATTCCCCTGCTCCGCACCCCAGGTTCTGGCTCCCCTTCTCTCAGCCAAACCAGGGAAACCTTCCGCTCACCAGCCAAATGCGAGCTCGGCGGTGGCGGGCATGGACGCGGGACTCCTCCTCATCCTGCGGGGCTCCTCTAGGTGGGGCAGGCGAGTTTCCGCAGAGAGCGGAGCCCGCTCCGGCGCCCGCGGCTCCGCCGAACTTCCCAGCGGAGAGCGAGGGGAAGAAGTTGCGAGAGGACCGCGGAGCCGTGGGCTGACGGCTCCGAGGAGTTTGGGCTCACTGGAACCCAGCTGGGCACATTCATGACAAACTCTGCGAGCGGAGTGGACGCGCGCTGGCACCTCTGAGAGCCCGAGCGAGCGGGACCCCGCTCTCTGCGCCCGCCGGAGCAGCTCCGGGCATCCCGCTCTCTGCGCCCGCCGCGGGAGCAGCTCCGGGCATCCCGCTCGCTGTGCCCGCAGGAGCAGCTCTTCTCCGGGCTTCGGAGGCCGTGAGCCCGTCTGTGCAAGGTAGGGTCCCGTTTCTGTGCAAGGGAGGCTCCCGTCGAGTACTTCGGCTGCCTCTCCCCAGAGCCAGCGTGCCTCTGGTGCGGGATCCACTCTGTCACGGGGATGTCACAGCTGTGGCTGGAAATCGTGTTGGGTTTTAGGCTCCACTTGAAAGAGGTCTAACATCCAGTGAGTTTTTCTGCTCCTAGCACAGGACTTAAGAACTGGGTTTTTTTTCTGTGAATGCTGGAAAGTAGCTACAGTTCCTGGTAGTACCTTGGTTGGAAGTTAAAGTTTCTTCACACAGAACATGTGCTAGACTTTTTTATTATTAGAAGTACTGATATTCTGACTGGTTTTTAAACTCTAGAGGATCCAGTGGGTTTTTTTATTTCAATAGAAGTATAAATTTCTCCAGAGGATAGTGGAACTGCTCTTTTGGGTTTTGCATTAATATTGCAAACTAATTTGCCTGTACTTTTTACACTGCTGCTATACTTTTGAAATCCCAACCACGGCTGTAAAATATCAAGTATTGAGAGTGTTGTGGCTGACTGCATACGCATGTGAATACGTGTTCATATCATGCTGATTTTTATTTTCCCTGCTTCCACAAGCTCTCTGTAAAAGGTTATGTGAGGCTGAGGTCCAGAGAGGAAAGCAGGCTGCTGCCCACACTGAAAAGTACCTGGGCAGCATAGTATTGCATACCTGCTTCAAGTACAGGACTCTGTAGCCAAAGTAGCTTTGAAATGTCCAGCCATGCCTGGGGGAGCAGAGAGCTCAGCTGGGACTGCAGAACTTGCTCCAATGGCAAAGTGGCCTCTGTGAACCTTGCACAACTATGAAAGATTTGTACTGAGCTGGGTGGTTTTAGCTGTTGCTGCTGCCACGGCTACAGCCCTGATATTGTGTATTAGAAAAAGGCCAGCTAGACAGTGGTATGCCTAAGAGAAAATGTTTTCATTTTCACAACTAGGGAAGCTTTAGATATTATATGAAAGGGCAATGGGTGGCACTTAGGATCTGTCCCCCACAGGGTGAGATCCTCATCAATAGTACAACAGTGCCAAGGAGCTTAATGACCACCACCTCCTTGGAGTACCACCCCAAGCCTCTCTACGTGCCTCAAACTACAAGGAAATTTTTCACACTTTTGGCTGCTGTTCATTTGAGTAGACAAGGCCAATGACCATGCTGCCCCTCCTCTACAGCAGAGGTGGGAGTTGATGTTGTATGCTACAGTTTCGAATGATAGGTCTTGAAATGCTTTGGGCAAGTGGTGGAGATCTCTGGCAGCTCTATGGGAAAAAATGTGGGAGATCGCAAATTTTAAAAGGAAATTAATGTGACTGTGCAAAGTAAGGTCAAACTCCATGACTATTATCAGGATTTCTCACTTTGTTCTTCTCTCTCAGAAGTGTCTAAGTTGTACAAAGTGAAAAGAAAGTAAGTTTGGGTATCCTCTATTGAAGACCAATACCGACAAGAAATTAATTGAGATATTAAAAAAGACAAGAACTGTCAAATAAAGGGAATATATTCAGCAGCAGCAAGTTTGGCTCCACACCACTCAGTGGGAACAATGCCACCTTCAGGTAACCTCCTGTGAACCCATTTTCACTGGAGATCGTTGACAATGGTGAAACTGTTACCAGAGTTTAGCCCAGTTCTTTTGGTTGGTAGGGCACAGTGTAGCTGTGCTCTGTTTGCAATAACGTAGTCTGACCACAAGAAAGAGCTCAGATGAGAATGTGCCCAGAAAAAGCCAGCAGACTTTTTTTTTGTTTTTTTAGTACGTAGATAGCTTTTGCAGAAAACCACTGGCATAAATAGACTGATTTTTCTCTGTTGCAGCTAGATGAAAAACATGTGATGTTTTAATTTTTCACATAGGATCGTGAGATGGTCATTTTCAAGGCATCATACTAAACTGTGTGCCATGGAAATCATCTCACTGAAAATGTTGAGCCGAATGCATTTTTACCATAGGGTTGTTAAGAATTCCTCTGAAAATTATTTCACATGGAATATTCAAACTTTATGTGCTAAGGTGGCATTTCTTGGAGGACTGAAATATTTTAACAGAGTCTAAAGTTTCTAACTGAACCCATATAGCTGTGTTAGATAAATGATCCAAGTCTCAGTTTTTGAGAAATAGCAGCATAAGCTTTTGAAGATTAGATTAATATTAAGATAATGTTTTTCTCATGTTGTCATCAATGGAGGAATTCCCCTCTAATATCCTTGACAGAGTTGTTTCCTTCAACTATGCTAGGATGGAACTGGGTCTCAGATCATATCTATGCTACTTCTCTTTTCAGCTAAAAGGTAGATAAATTGCAATGAGAGCTACTGCCTATAGCAGAATAACCAGAGAGGTGCCAGCATGGCCCCACCCTACATGAGTCATTGGTGTGAAGCTGAGTGTAGATCAGCCTTTCCATTCACTCCTGTAAAATGTATCTCATTCTCCCTCTGATTATTCTGAAACCAGGCCTTTATTGCCTTCTGGTGCCCTCCTGACCCTCAAGACCCAGTATATAGTTTATGATGTGATAGAAGGTAACAGGTACCCCTTTTTACTCAACAGGTCCTGAAGCAGCAGCTCTTGTTGCAGAAAACCCTTCTTTCCTAACATAGAAAAGTTCTGGCTGGTGTCGATAGGTCAGGGAGGTATTTGCAAAAACAGAGACACTTTCTGGCCATGTATATTTCAAGAAAGTGAGCCCTGTAAAAAATTAGGTATTACTGAACAAGGATGGAATTGTGATATGTAAGACTGTCCACCTTGGCAAGTGTAACTGACCTCTGCCAATGGTCACTTTATGGACAAAGTGTTTGACTTGTCCCAGAAAACTAAGGACCTTCATACAGCAAAGTCTAGAACATACAAATATTATTTGGATGCCAAATAACTTGCTGTTCCTTTGTTTGATTTATCACTCATCCAATTCTGCTACAAACAGATGAGATTCTGGGCCCATGCAGTCAATGGCAGAACTCCCACAAGGGTGGTTTACCCAGCTCTTGCTGGCTCTTTGGCAACATTCAGTGATCAAACACTGTTTCCTGAATCATATTAACTTTGCACTCATTTCTTCTGACTTGATGTAGATCAGCTTCTTCAGTTTCTTTCCACTGGGGAAATCAGAACAAAAGTAGAGAGGACGTTATTTTCAAATTCAGAAGGAGTCCATTGGAAACAAAAGAATAAAAGATAAACAAAAACTACTTAAAAAGCATTATCTGCTATTGTCTTATGAAGAAGTTAAAGCTTTGCCAGTGGATTTTCAACTCTCTGTAGAGCTGGAGTCAGGGCCACATCCTCCTGATCTGACGCAAGCGAGTGCTAGTTTTGAAATGTCAGAAATGTCATTCTGTGAAGTTAAGCCACAATGCTTGAACTGAATCACCCACCATGAATCTAGCAACAGGTTTTACATTGCCACATTACCATAATGTCTGACCATCTGCAGTTCAAAATCAATAGCTAAGTCCCTGGTGGGTTTCATAGGGTTTCTGGTATTCTTTTTCAGACTCTGTTCTGCAGAGCTCAGAGGGGTTTTTTATTTGGTGCCTTAAATTCTTCCTGTTTGCTTTTTGGGAGGAGATGGCTGGTAAGAGTTTATGTGGTGGAAGGGACTGCCAGAGCTGTGTAAGTTTTATAGCAGAAAGACTTTTTGAGGAGATTGGTATTGTCCCATTTTCCCTCCCACAAGGAACCTCTCCAGCAGTTGGTGGTATCTCAGCTGATCCTTGCTTCACTTGTGGTGCACAGGAAGCTAGGAGTGTCTCAATGACCTGACTATCCAGGGTCCTGCTCTGATAATAAAAATGTGCACATTATACTGTGTTTTGAGAATGTTACTTTGATACAGTCAATGGCTATGGGTGAATAGGGGAGAAAAAGCAAAATAGTTCAGAAAACTTAGTTTGACTATACTTGCAGCATCCTGAATGTTGATGGACCTGAGACCCTCTTGATCTTAAAAGTCTAAGATCAATCTAATTGCTACCCTTCAGCATCCAGATCTTCCCAGCCAATATTCAGTGAGATATTTGCTCCCTCCTGGAGCCTAGCATACAAAGATACATGAGTTCCAGTTTCTGGCTGTCTTTGTCTCTGCTGTGCAAGTGCTGATGAATGCACATCCCCTGAAGATCATGTTAATGAGCCTCAGGTTCTTTGGGCTTCACAGCCAGGAAGGATATGGTGCTGCAAAACCTAGCTGCATCCAAGTTCAAGCCAGCTCTTTGGTAAAAAGGAACCCAGGAAAGATTCACTCTTTTCCCTACCTCCCCTGGAGGTTGTGTTGCATACGAAGACTAGGCTTTATCTTCTGTACAGCAATGGAACAGGCTGGGGACCAAAGCAGAAACATATGGACAAATAATGAGAGTGCTTTAATTCTGACAGTGCATCTATCTCTTCCTTTGGATATATCACAAACAAAAACTACTGAAGTGCCAGTTAAGCAGCACACAATTATTTGCAGATTGAGTGTCAGAATTTTACATTTCATTTGAAGCAAGAACCATTTTATTAGTTCAGGATTAGGTATTTGTAATTATCCAGGCTAGAAGGATGCATTCCTAGGACATGCTCCATTTTTCTTTTGGAACTCTCTACACACTCCACTTTTTGGGAGAAGGATCAGGGAGGGAAAAAGATCTGTACAGTAATAGCTGATAAATTGAGGCTTTCTAGAACTTGGCTTCTGTCACTGAAAAGAAGACTAAAAGACCCTGTGCATCTTGCAAGAGAAACGCTGGGACTGCAAAAATATGAGGAACAGATGATATCAAAGGCTAAAATAGACAGTCTGTTAAAATACCTGATGCTGGTTTATAGCCTGCTCTAGTTAGGAGCTATGAAACAGACAGCATCCTCAAACATGAAGGACTTCAATTACGTCTTGCAACAAAGCAAAACTTGAAAGCACCATCCTTAAGTAAAATTTGTCTTCCTACTGGAATCCACAAAAATTGAAAAGGCTTGGGACGTGTTCTCTTTTTGTCACTTGGGGTTTTGCCATTTCATCTCTCGGTGGGCTGCTGGTGACAACGTGTCCCCTGAGTTTGACATGTTTGTATTTACAAAAATAGGCAAGAATGATCTGTGGGCCACCACCCATACAGTGGTCTGTGACAGGGGGGCAAGCAAAGCAGCAGCACCTTCAACTGGCCACCCCCTTTCTTTCTGACTGTTTACCACCTGCACAACAGGCATGGCTCAATGGCTTGTGGGCTCACTTCCAAGCCACGGGAGTTTATGGGCTGGCGGATCCACGTAAGCCGAGGCTGGCGTGAAGTCTGGCAGTCTGAAGCTGGTTTCATGAAGCATCCAGTTTTGCCAGCTGCAGGAGGGTAATAATTTCCAAGAGTGGGACAGAGCACACAGCTGAGGGCAGTAACTATCTCAGCTGTCACCATTTATTCCATCACCAAGTCTGAATGTCAACACCCTCCAAGAGAGACAAAAGTAAAACCGAGTATCCAGGCATTGTGGGGCACAGATTTATTTCATTAAATTGAAATACTTCCCCGTGATGAGTCTTGTCTCTTTAAATTTTCCATACTGAAAAAGCATGCCCTAATATATTGCCAGTTGGAGGGATATATTTTCTGTGCATGTGTAGATCCAGTTGGTTTCTTTGGGACGTAAAATACAAAGGAAAAAACCATTGTTCTTGTCTTGCTCTCAATTTTCAGAAA
>VYXD01005559.1:0-83098 GCA_013397195.1 Hylia prasina | reverse complement strand
TGCTCTCAATTTTCAAAAATTGCCAGTTCTTTTGAGCAGACCAAAACAGATAACAGATGGCACTGGCTAGCAACAAGGAAACCTAGATGCAAATATTGTATGGTATATGAAGAACATCTCTGATGTGGCAGGGTTATGTTTTCTATCATGGTTTCTAACCAGTTGTGAGAAAAATCCAGTACTAGCACTTTGTGGTATTTAATTGGATGTGAAAGGTGCAAATAATTCAACTGGTGACCAAATGATAAAATTGGTAATAAATAAATAAATAAATAAATTTTAAAAATAAATTTAAAAAACCCACCAAAAAACCCCAACCTGATAAAATGAATATAAAGGGGACTCAATATACCTCCCAGTAAAGCCAACAGGAGACTCTCCAGTCCTGTCAGCAGATATCCAACCAGCCTGTCAATTTCTGATTTTCTTCCAAGATCCCCATATACACAGGCTACACTTCAAAAGAGAAATAAAAGGTGCTTGTCTGTGAATGCTTTCCTGGCCCAAGTGGTCAGTCAGTGGTTTCCACAGACATCAAAATCAGGCACCATGCAGGGTCTCTCAGAGAAAGCAGCTGGTCCAGCACGTCAGCCTCACAGGTGCCCTGCCCCCCTGCTCTCCCAGACCTGGATATCTTTACAATGAACCAGGAGCCACAGCTGGGCTGAACTACAGGAGTGCGCCCAGTATGGTGCAGGTCTCCCAGAGCTTGCATAAGGCTGTTCCTAATTTAGCTTTGGTGGAACTCAGACTAAACAAACAAATGGGTATCTCTGCTGCAAATATCTATGCATGGGGAAACACCAGGAGCAACTCTGAGGAGGCAGTGGGTGGTGCCCTTGGGGGTACAGCACATGGGAGAGGCACGTCCACATGTAGATGAGACATCTGGTTGGAGCTTGATGAGTGTACATATTTTCCACTCACTCCTGCCCACAATGTCACCTCTACCTCTGCTTTTAAAATGCAGCCTCCATAGCAGGGAAAGGCAGCACAGGCTAAAAAAAAAGCCCCAAACAACTAAAATCCCACCAACTTCTTTTTCCAACCAAGAGTGAAATTCCTCTTGTAGCAAATGAGTATCAGATCCAAACCCTAGAATGAGTAGTAGGGGTCTGAGCAGCTGGAAAGTTGAGGTCTAATGTCTTGGTTGGGAAATATTACAATTAAATGCCTTTTTTCTTGCAGAAATGGGTGCTTGCCAAATCTCAAGTGTAACACAGAACACTTATTTCTTGTGCTGCAGAGCTCTAAGATATCAGACCTTCTATGTACTGCAGCAGACAAATGCACTCAAAATGACAGAGCAATTTCACATATTTACTCTCTTTGCCTCTACCTCCAGTGCCTGTAGAGGCAGATCCATGGCAGTGAGCACAGTCTTACCTTGTTGGTAGAAAGATGTGGTTAAATGCTCCCTGATTTTTTTTTTTTTAACTAGAAAATGAGTCTGTTGATGTGGTGCCAGTCAAATACTAACAGAAATTTGAGAGAGCTGTGAAGCTCACTTGTTCACTGACTCTTCACTTGTAACTTACGTGCCTTAGTAAGTTACTTTGCTGGCAAAATACCTTTTTCCTAGCCCTTTGCCCATTTAATACTGAATCTATGCCTATAGAGAGCATCAGAGCATCAAGAGTTTTCTTCATCATATGTATAAAATTCAATTTTTCTTTGAAGTTTTCTTAATACTATTTTTGTGTTCAAGTAAAGCTGTCACTGAGTTCACTTTGCCCATGCAAGGAGCAAAGGTTCTGTCCCCTTGAGATTACACAAGCCATTTTCTAGTAATTTGTCTGCTAAGGTGACAGATTTCCTTATTATAGCACTGAAAACAGGAACTTCACTGTCTTCTAACAGAAATGGCTTTACGTATTTTATGAAACAGAGCCAAAGGCACTGCTCTTGTCAGCTGGAGGTGGTGGCTGTTTGGTTGATCTGGACATGAGAATTATCTACTTCCCCTTCCTCTTTTTTTGTTTTTGTTAATGAAGGCTTTATACCTGACTAAAATACATAGCTGTGTTTTTCCCTTCAGGTCATGTTATCGGAAGCTTTGACTTGGGGGTGGGAGTAAAAAAGTTCACTTACTAAGTAAGATTAAAGAAATTAAAGGCTAAGGCTCATATTTAATTTTCCCTTGTAGATGTAATTTTTCAAGCAGTGACAGCATCAGAACCTTTTCAAGTTTTATAGCTATTTCACATTTGGCAGAAACAACAGGAAACCATCTGTAGCAAAGCAGGATTGTTGTAAGCATAATATTCAGTAATGAAAAAAAAGATTAAAAGAAAACACTGTTATCTTTATGTGATAGCTTTGAAGGTGCAAAGAGCAGGATGCTTGCATTTGCTACTAACTTCATAAAAATCTTCTAGATGAGTCAGCCATGGAAAAAAAATGATTATTTCAGCAGAAGGAATAAATCCAATAAGAAATTTGACTTTTGGTTTCTTGTTGAGATTTCCATGTTGATTGTGGTAAGGAAACTGTTATGTGCCTGTTTTCTGTAAATCGTAACTTCCAGTGGTGGAGCTTACAAACACACACACAGCTTCAAATAGTCACATTGTCCCACAAAAGGCAAGTAAGATACTCATGTTCTTAAGCTTTAACTCCAGGCCCAAAAGCCTTTTTTAGGTGAGGGAAATAAAAATAAATTGTGGAGATTTAGATGGCCTGTACTGTCCTCCATTCCCATATGACAGGATGTTTTTGTTCTTGCTTTGCTGTGTTTTCTGTGCTGGAAAGGAGACTTCCAGACTGAGAAAAATGCATACTCATCTCTTGAAGGTAAAAAATACTTTTTGCTGAAACTTACTTTGTTAATTGGGGTGTCACATCCCAAGGCTGCAGTTTCAGGGTGCTCACGGTAGCCAATAAATACTTTTGAAGACCATGGTCAGTCCTGTAAAGTTGTTACATTGCAAAATATCCTGGTCAGAATGTCCATTTAAGAAAGGGAAAGAATCATTTTTTCAGGTGTGTTCTAAAATCTAGCCTGGGCTAAACCTGTCTAATTTCTTTGTTACAGTGTTTCTAATTTTAATAATAGAACCTAGTTTTAAGATAGCATTTCACTGTGCAAAAGTCAAAATGTGTCAGGGAACTGCAATATCTTCTTGTTATTAATGTCTTAAATTATGGCTAGACACCCTGTTTTTCCAGTTTTTGAGGCAAGTTATGAAGGCTTCTTTTTTTTTTTAGTGCTGAGCTGATGAGACATTAAAGGTTTCTTTTTCAAATAGTTTGGCTCTTGGGCTGCTCCTTTCACTCACACCTGCCCCTTGACTTAGAAATTGTCTCCGCCTCTTCTGCATCAAACACTGAATTTACATAGGCACAAAGAAAGTGTGGAGGGCCAACAGCTCGCACCGTCATTAAGATGAGAATACAAGAAGAACAAAGCAGCACAATGGTAAGAGAAATCTAACAATACCATGCCTTGCTGCGAGTCTGACTAACCAGGGCTTTCCCACAGGAGGGAACGGTGCTGAGGATACCGCAGGATTAGCAGATGCATGCAGGGCTGCTGGCAGTGACTAAGCCAGCAACAGAGAGGGAGTCGAAGTTCTAGACATGAGTCAGGTTTTGAACTTGTTGTGGTTTGTAGCAGCTCAAAGGGCTTTGTATGGCATCACTGCCAGAGTCTGAGACTGCGAAGTGATGGGCTTACAGCTGGTAGAGCCACTGGCGGCTTTGGAAGGGAGTGCTTGCTTTCAACAAAACGCTGTAGTTGAGCTCAACATCCACAGCACAGCTTCAGCATTATTTTAATGCCTTTACCAAAGTGCTCTGGCTTATTAATTCAGTAAGATCTTGCTAATTATGCAAGCCTCCCTGGAGAGTTTTAGAGATGCTCATAAGAAGCATCAAAAAATGTTTTCTTAAAATGTATGTGACAAAAATAAGGCAAAAGCAGTGGAATGATACATGCATTTAGCAGCTAATTTTTTTTCTTTTTTTCTCTGTATGCATGCCTTCTGGAATTCTGAAACACAGAGGAAAGGAAATGAGAGGAAAGCATGATGTCTGGATTTGTTTTGTTTCTTCAGAACTTTCTGTTCGTGCCTTTTAAAACAGTTTGGCATAAAGATTTGAGTCCTCAATCCTGATGTCATGGGCTTTTTTGCCATTTATTTTAACAAACTGTTGATGTACTTTTATCTGCTGTTGCCTGTGCCTATGTCAGAGACGGACTAAAAGAAAAGGTGCAATTGCTGCACAAGCTGCTGAAACTGTATGAGTTCAATCAAAATGAGTGAAAGAGATCTACTATTCCCCTAGCAAAGCCAAGTGCAAAGACAGTGCTAACAGCTCAAGTTTCCCAGAAATACATGCAGAAGCTGCTCTCTGTGGTATTTTCCCTACCATTACTAATTCTAGATGGCTTAATTTAACAAGAGGTGCATACAGACTTTGCTTAGCTTCATTGACATGTCCACTTTTGCAGAACTCATAAACAATTCTGCTTAACTCTGCAATATTTTTCATCTGGAGTTTTCATGCTTTTTTGTATATGTATATGAAACACTTTTCCTTAATCACAGAAGAGCAATTAGTGCTGGGTGTTTGAAAAGTGCATAGAATAGCAGGCACTCTCTGAGTTTTTCATTCAGCAGCACTCTGAGGTGAGAAGCAGATACATTCTGTTAGATCATCTTCAAGGACTTAATCCCAAGGAGGAACTTGGATGCCTAGCAGACAAGTCACTTCACATGCTAAGTCTGAAACTTAGATACTAAGAAATTTTGCTTGCCTCCTCTTCACCGCAGAGGTACCTACATACCTCAACACCCACGTTTGTATCCAGTGAGTTCCTTGCATGCCTGAACGTGTGCTTCTGGACATGCTTTACCTGGCTTGGCCTGTGCTGGTTGAACAGACCCACAGGCCACATGTCAAGTCCTCCTGCTGAGAATGCTCACACTGTTGCATGCTCAGGGAGCTCAGGTGGGCTGTCTGGACTCAATGTGTTCCACAGCCTGTGGAGACTTTAGCTGTTTTACTCACAAGAGTGTCCCCAGCCCCAGCTCTTGTGCATTCCAAAAGAGGTCTCCGTCTGTCTATCCCTTTTGTTTTTCAACTGTTCCATTTTCTTAGGCATAATTGACAATTTGGAGAGCGAAAGAAATATAATACTGCCACGTGGTGGCCTGGGTGTCCGTACACACTTGCCAAAGTGTGTGGAGATGTAGGCTCTGGGTAATAATATATCTAAGTTTAGCTCAGAGTAAGAACTGGAGCCCAGTTTCCAAACCCCGACCCAGGTGGTGCCCCAGTCACTAGGTTTGGGAGTCATGTGTCTGAGTGAAAAAGAGACAAAAATTGTCTCATGCAAAACAGAAAAGCTGCAAGAGGAGGGAGCTGGACAAATCTAAGAGAGCCTGTGTAGGCATGCTGCCTGGCCAGGGGTTCTGAGCAGCTCCCTCTCCATGGAGCCCACACAGCCAGTCCCCAGCCACATAGAGGCAAGATTTCCAAAACAGTGTTCAAACAAAGGAGGATCCTGGCAGGTGGAGGTGTTTGGCCTTGTGTTGCCCTGTAGATGATGGGGGTATTAAGTGCAAAGATATGAAGCAGTGGTAGGAAGTGTTCCATAGGCTGGACTTTGGATGGAGTCTGGAGGACTTTATGGCAAAGCCTTGTCAGGTTTCTAAGCCCTGCCAGGGTCATGGCCAAGGCATTTTGAAGATTTCTGTTTTGAAGTGTCTCTTCCCAAACTCTGGCTATAGCAAGGATGCTGCCACCTTCTGCGTCTGCTGTGGAGCACTGAGGCCATTATGGCACTGTTCCTGTTGTGAATTTGGCCTGATCCCCAGTGAAGTAGGAAACCTCCTGGGAAAAATGCTAGACATTAGTCTGGGCTAATTAAAGTCAAAGATGGCTAAGAGGCAAATGGCTGCAGGAACACTAGCATGCATGAAGGATGACTTCTGATGTATTAGTGTCTTGTGGCCCATAGGCAGCTCCAGCTGAAGCTCTTCCCACTGGGACATTTGCAAAGACCTTGCTGCATTTGTAAGTGGCTCACAAGGCACCCTTGCCACATGCTGTAGTGCACCATGGAACCTCAGGAGTCTGCAGGGGAAAGGGGCTGGGGGTGCACAATTAAGCTGTGGAAGTGTGTGGGAAATTGCTTCATGGCCACACAAAGCCCATTTGCTTTGGAATCCACTTAAAATTTGGGTAAATACATACAGTTTTAAAAAAAAATCAGAACCACAAAGTAGCCCTCCTGCAAATATCCAATAACCCCATGGCTTTGGCACTCTCTTGAGATGCAGGTGTTGGAAATTCAGCTCTCTGTTCCAAATTAAATAGAGGGAGTATTTGAGTCGTCCCATTTTACTCAAAGTGTGTCATACACCTGCACCAATAAATTGATCTGTGGAAGCCATATACTCTTCTGAAATGTGCTAACCATGCCCTGTAATCAAGCCTTTAGTCCTTCCTAAAGTTATAGCAATACATTTTAATCTGTTACAGAACAATTATTAGGAGTGCAAGCAGAGAACACAGCAGAGGTTTAGGAGAAAGTTGTTGCAGGGCAAACTTCAGTTGAAGGGGTAATAGTTCGTATCAATGTGGTCATCTTAGGTTTGTATTTCCAAGCTTTTGAGTGGCTTTGAAGTTTAAATGTTCTACAGTAACTATGGTATTTTCTGAACACAGACATTTGTATTGTAAACTAATTGGGTTTTGGTTGAGAACCTGCTGACTGAGCTAATATACCTTTCTGTTAGTAGGCACAGAGAATTCAGCAGCTGATGCCGCCTTGGGAGCGGGAACAGCACAGTTTGATCTTTATGTTTTAAAGACTGAAGTTACTCCCTTTTGGAGAAGTTTGCTTTATTGGGCACATAAATTAGGGAGAGTCATTTTGTATCTCTGCATACAGCTGTGACTTCTTCCTACAAGAAGAATACATGTGTGATAAATAAACAGGACATCAGAGATGCAGGTGAGGAGCTTTATGTATGTAACAGTCTGGGCAAGGAAAATGTACAGAACTGATACCATGCAGACAGGCAAACTCAGTCATCGTTTCCCTGAGGCTTTAAACGTATGTCACCATGAGGTGCCAAGAGACAGGGCAGCCTTACGGCATGTTTTTTTGGGGTTGGTTTTTTTTTTTACAGATTTTTATATCCAGTATGTCATGACACGACAACAAAGAAGAAAGGGTTTTAATTGGCACTTTATGTGGGTTTTGGTCACTTTTAATTACATGTGAATAGTGCAGAAGTAAAATAACAAACACAGCTTATTAGTAACAAAGAAAAATGCTACCATTTCTGCTGCACACTCATGGGCTGAGATTTGACATAATTAAGCTCAATTTAAAAATAGCTCATCTATCAATACCATCATTTATCATGAAAGGATGAGCTCTCTGTAGTGCATGGTTTGAATTAACTGTTGCTTGCTGTCGAAGTGACTGAGATGCTGTGTACACATTTGGCACTTATGTGCATACATGAGTTTTTGTAGATGTCTTTTGGAGAGAGAGCCAAGAGAGCCAAAAAAACAGACTCTGAAAGCAACCTGAGCACACATGTGAACACAAGCACTTGCTATGCACTGAAGGCTTTGTCCTTTAAATGAGTTTCCTGTTTGCCTTTTTTGGAGAAGAATTAGCTTTCATTGTTCGCTGTTTTAAAGCTCTTCACTTTAACATGCCCTCAGGTCTCTGCAAGGTGACACTTTAGACAAGCTGTAAAAAAATGTAGTTCCTCAGCTGCTGCTGTGCACTTGATAGTTTTATCTTATAGAAATTATGTTTCTATCACCCTTTATTTATTTCAAGCAAATATTCATGGGAATAAATGATTTTCTATTACAGGGTTTTGTTATAGAATACATTGCTACCACCACAAATATGACTTCACTGCTTACACAGAGCAACACAATTTAGCCAGACTAAACTGTCTTCTAACAGCTGCCCGTGACCAGGGCCTGGGGGACTCCAAGGGATCCTGAACCAGGCAGGCTGTCCTCAGCTCTTGGAGAGAAACAGGTGTGCCAGGAGGCAGGAGGGGCTCTTCTCACAGCCCTCTCAAGTCATGAACATGACTGCTGCTGTATTTCAGTTTGCAAGTTGATCTTGACATTGACCACCCCTTTGCAGGCAGAGGCTGATGACACATGGTGCCACATTGCCCTGGTAGCAATTGTCCCCAAGCAGGTGAGAGTGGGTTGCCTGGGATTTCTGTCCAGCCACCTTCTTTCTCTGGGGAAGTTGAATGGCTGTTGAGAACAGGTGCATGAAGGGAGCAGGTAGAACAGAGGGTTGGGATTGCAGCAAACATGAGGGTTGTAGGCAAGGATGCTCAAATCCTGTCTGGGTTCCCAAGTGTATGAAGATCAACAGGGACAGGAGCAGTGGCTGTGGGAACAGCACAGGGTGCTGGCAGGGGGAGGGGGTACCTGCTGCTTTCCACTGAGATGCTGCTCGAGGTAGAGTGAGGAATGGCAGCCAGAGGAGTCACACAGCATTAAAAAGGAGTCACTGGCCCCACAAAGTGTGTGCAAAGATGGAGAAACTGACTTAATAAGAGGCAAAGGACCAAATGGGGACAAAAACCAGCAAATGATTAGAGGACAGGGAGAAAGGTTGCATCTCTTTGGGGGTTCAGAAGGAATTGCTGGTGATCCAGGGCATTTGCTGTCTTATTCATTGCTGGTGCTCTCATTCTTGAATAACATAACAAGCACCAAACTTTGAAGTTCCATTTTCAGAACCGTAAAATTATTAGATCAGAAACAGAAAGGAGGGAGAAAGCACAAATAAAATTTCATAGGCTGCAGGAAAACTATCTTGAGCCTAAAACGTGTCTATGGATCTACCATGTAGCCTTGCATGCATATGTACATATACCATATAAATAAGTATTCACATTTTTCATTGGCTCAGAAGTAATTTTAAAAGTTCCAGTGATTACCGGTATACAGAAATTCCATGGAACCTTCTTAGCATGTTATTGCAGGAAGAGCTGCACCAGCAAAAGATGCACATTGTGTACAGATACAAAATACATTTATACCCTGGCCAAGTAGTTAATCACAAATAATTATGGTAACATTCTCAGTTAATGTGTAAGTTTGTCAACCATATTCATATTTTCATCTTCCAATGGTCTTCTATCACTGTTTGTTGCCACTTGTGTTGAGAGATGCTGAAGATCCTTTTGGGAAAGGAAGAATGTAATGATTCTACGTGGTGGTGAACTTGGCAGTGCTGGGTTAATAGTTGGACTCGATGATCTTAAAATTCTATTTCAACCTAAATGGTTTCATGGTTCTGTGTTTAGGCCAGAAGGCCCTGATAGTGCCTGTAACTGCTTCTTGAAAATTCTGTTATTTTTAATAGACAGGCAGTAGTGAAGCAGCTGCTTAGAGCCAGGTATTTCTCCTTCCCACTCCTGTGGCTCCCTGTGGTGGCAATATGAACTGGCCTTGCTCATGTTTTTGGTTTTGTTATTTTTTGGCAAAGCTGTGCACAGTTTATTGCATTTGACTTTAGGTTCAAGCAGCATTCTGTAGTGCTGTCAAGAGCTGAAATGTCAGAATGATATACTGAATGCTATTACCTCAGAAGCTTGGTGTCACAAATTATGGAGGCTCCAGGCTAAGTGTCCACAACGTTTCCCATGATTGTTGCAGCAGAGCCACGCTCCATTTTTCAATGCATTGGTCACGGGTTGATGAAACCAATTTCTCTGAGAATCTTATGCTAGCACCAGGTGTGAGACATCATCCTCCAAGAGAAAAAAAAAAAAAAAAAAAAAAAAAAAAAAAAAAAAAACAACCAAAAAAAAAAAAAAAAAACCCACACACAAAAAAAAACACCAAAACAAAACTACAAAACAGCCCACAGAAAATAAAATCTAAAAAATAATTATAAATGGTAAGTTTTTCAATTGCAAAAAATTGCAATTGAGCAGGATACCTGTGGCCAAGCTGAGATTGATGCTGTAGCTTCACATGCAGTTGTGTCAGTTCAGTGCTAGTGTAGATGTCTTTCCTCTCACCCAAGTCAGCAAATGTTGAATGTGTTGTTCAAGCTCTCTTCCCACTCTCCCTTTTGCCCTGTTTTAATTCTGCTGCAAACTTAACCTGCTTTATTCAGATTTGTAACGGCATGAGGCTTATGTGCTAGCTGGGACATGCAAGTACCTGGAGTCCTAGAAATGCTCCTGATTTGCATTCTTAATGAAGCATAATTTAAAATCCTAAATATAGAAAGTGCTCTATAACTGAAATGGATTAAACCAGCTCCTCTTTCCCCGAACACAAACATCCCTGTCATCCCAGAAGTTTTGGAAGAAGCCCTGTAAAGCCCTGAGTTTTAACTGCTTGACAAGGGAGAACCAGAAAACCAAATATAGATCTTTCTGTTGAGTTAAATCCAGAATCTGCTGATGGATCCTGCTCAATAGCAGGTCAAACTTGTGATGCTAGAACAGTCCTTAGGGACCTTAGTTTTTTTGCTAAAAATCCCATATCCCATATTGCTTTCTGTCTCTGCATCCAAGACAGGCACTATGAAATGCTTCAGAAGGGCACGGTTTTCTAACTTTAAAGTTTTGCATTAACTATCTATGATGTCATTTTTTCTGCCTTCTTTTCTCAGTTTAATTTCAGAGTATCTCCTCAGAACCATTTTTGAATGCCCTGGATTAATGGGGCATTATTCCAAATGCCATGCTAATCCTTCACCCTGCAAAATGCTCCTTAGCTGGTTCTACACCACAAATTGCATCTTTACTCCCCAACTTTTATTGGGCCTTTGAGCGGTAGCATGATATAGGCAGAAAGTATCTCTGCCAATTGCCAGGTGTTATTCTCTCATTATGACAGATGTTTTCTGCCTGCATCACTTCAAAGCCTTCAATAATTAGCCCTACTCCTAATGCTACAGTTTCAGCAGCCCGAGCTCTAGGATGATCAGCTGTGTTTCTCTACGTCCTGACACTGTCCTGAGCACACTCTTCTGTCTCTCCTATTGTTTGCTTCACCTATCTCAGTCCCCTATGGCTTTGCCTCCCATCAGACAGATTCAGTGTAAAACTAAGTCCTTACTACCAAGGATTTTCCTCCAGAGAAGTTTAAGAAGCTGAATGAAAGTAACTAACCACAGCTTACATAGGGACAGGATCCTAAAATAAAGATATGAGGATTGCCTCAGAAAACATGGGAATGACATGAATGGTTGGCACAGTCCTTCTCATTGTCTCCCACCAAGTCAAAAAGCTCCTTTCAATCCTTCACAAGCGCCCAAGTGGTTACTGCTTCCCTGGCTCTGGGGTGCCTTAAGGATCCTGCCCAACTTCTGATCCCACAGCCTGGCTGCCAAAGGCAAGGAGAGGCTGGGCCAAAACACAGGTGCCCACACAGGCAGCCAGACCCATTTCATCCTTGCGCCCCACGCCGCAGGCTGGCGGCTGTCGCTGGCTTCTTCCCTGGTCACACCCTTACACACTCCTTCATGCCCGTCTGTCTTTTCCTCCACCCACTACCTGCATCAGGTTTGATTTCCGCCCCCCCAACCCGTTTGGTTTTTTGTTTTTTTTTTCACCTCAAAGTGATAGCAATTCCTGGTGCATTTATCTTGGATGATGTGGTTGTTGTAAGATGAAGTACCTGCAGCAGCCAGTCTGCGGTTGATTTGAACGCAGGCGAGTCTCAACAATGAGCTTAAAGGAGGGTGTCAGGTATAAATCTTGTCTTCAAACAGCCAGGTTGCATTCCAGACTTCAGAGACACCTCTTTGTGTGGAAGGTTGGTTGGGTTTTTTTGCCTCCTTTTTCTTTTTCTTGGACCTGGAAGAGGATGAAAGTAGTGGGGTGTGTGCGTTCGTTTAGGCTGATAATGAGAGTGAGGCTCACGGGCATGGTAATTTGGCAGCCTCTTCACTTCCTGTAACAGTTTTAAAAAAAAAAATCATTCAAGGGCTGCTTAAAGACAAACATTTTTTGTTTAACTACTGGTGGCTCATTTTCTGAACACCCATGCAATTAATCTTATTTGTATTAAAGAGGCAGGCTGCTTTTTGTAAGGTTTTCTGAGCTATAATTAATGAAGATCAAAAATGTTACAGAGACACAACATTTAACTTTTCATAGGTGCAACATCTGCAGCAATTAGAGAAGCAAAAGAAAAAGGCATTGTGTTGGGTTTTTTTCCCTTCAAAGTGTCTTTGTTAAGCCTCTTTGTTATTCTAGCTGGGAATGTAATTTTTGGTGAGGAGACTAATCGATACTGAAGCCACAGATTTTTTTTTTTTATTGCATTGATTGTCAAATGCATAGTTTAAAAATATTATCATCTATGTCAGACTTGTGAGAACCCAGCCCATGAAGTTAAGTAAAGAGCTACCTCTGTTGCACCTTGAAGAATCAGACCCAAACAAGAGGGTTTACTGCTTGCATAGTAGTTTTCAAGCAAATGCATTAGTGCGTTAAAACTTCAAAAGCTTCATAGCAGTTTCATGATTTTACAGGTAGAAAAATCCTGGATGTTTTGCCACTAGGAATTCTGTAACACAGATTAACTTTTAGCTGTGCTGTTTAAAACATAATTAGTTTTTAATAAGTAGCTTATTTATCTCTGGATGATTAAATGAAGAACTCTGGAATGCATCACTTGAGGACATATGACAAGAAACATGCATAGTTCTACCTTGGCACTAGCTGCCTCCCACTCCACCAACCTTTCAGCAACTCTAGCAAAAAGAAAATCTGGTTTTCACTGGCTTGAAATCAAAATGTGGATGGCTCCAAGTGTGTCACTTGGATTCACAAGGCAACGCCAACCTTTGCTTTTACAACAGACATACACCATCCTTACGCCAGGGATTGCCTGTTTCATGTGCATGTGGCATCTTGCTAGCACTTTGTTAGATTGAAAAAAAAAGCTGCAGCTACATCATTCCCATTACTATCTGAACTCTTCTGACACTGCTAAAACAAAATTATCTCTGTCATCTCTGTGATCTGCAGTTTGATCTCAACCATTGTTTGAGGAACAAGCTATCTTGGTGTGATCCCAAAAAACAAGAGAAGCACCATCTGATGTGTACTAAACCCCATTAAGAACAAAAGAAGAATTTATCTTTGTCCTTTCATTGCGGATGCAAGTGTCACATGAAAGGTGACACATGAAGAAGTTACAGCCCATGGATATCTACCGCACCATTTTCATGTACCATGGAAAGTGCTACCTGATGAATGTACCTCCATCACCAGTAACAAAAACTGCATGTCTAGAAACCTGGAGGCAACTATGAGCAAGAGTTCTGGGCAGTGCTGAGAGCCCTGCTGCTCTGCCCCAGCAGCCTACACCCCAGCTACTCCTTCCCAAGGAGAGAGCAGCTCAGTACCCTTGTGTCTGGGGGTCCTTGTGTTTAAACACATGCTTTATGTCTGAAGATAGATAGGTTTGGTTTGAAGACATGTTTGCAAAATTGAATCATGGAATTGCACATGCTGATTGCATCACATTTATTTCTGTTTACTTTGTGACTCATAACTTTCCTAATTATATGCAAGCAAAAAAGGCTAAAAAACTCTTGTATTTAAATGTAAAGTTATCTGTCATATACAAGAGATGTCTGGTCTCTAAATCTAACCCTTCTCAAGGTCAAAGCCCAAGCAGGGCCAGTGGTTTGAATGAGAGCACTGGGCTTTGTGCAGAGGACAACTGTAGCAGGATGGCTTGGGGGTGTCAGGAATTAGCAGCAACATGCTACCTCAGTCCTAGCAAAACCAGGCACAAGAAAATTTCAGCAGTTTCAGCTTTTTTCTTAATTACAAAACTGTTACACATGAAAAAAATGCACACTCCCAGGACCAAAATCTGTACGTTCTTTGAATGATATCCAGGTTTTTACACTTTGACTGAGGTAAACCCCTCCCACAGTCCCCAGTTACTCATCTTTCCAAGCACCTCTTTCATCTCTTATCTTTCAGACTGTAAGATCTCTGAGAAAGAGACAGTCTTTATTTGTGTACGTACAGCACTCACATATTTAGCACTAAACTCAAATGTTTGCCTACAGTGTAAAACTGTTGCCAAACAGTGTGGTTTAAGAGTGTGTCAAGGGTATTAATTTCTAACAATTAAGAAGGGAGTGAGAAACAGTGTGAACAAGCTGTAGTTTTTGTTCAAAACAAAGTGATTGAGCATGGAACTCCCTGAAGATTTCAATCAGAGAACCCCAAATGCAGCTTGGTCAGAACACAGTTGAGATTGTGCAACACCATTTCTGCACCTTAGCTTCTTTCTGCCTCATGCTACTTGTATGCTAATCACAGCCAACATCATGAAAAAGTTTTGATAAGGATGTTCTCAGGAGGAGTTGGAGGGCTCTAGGAAGCTACAGTCACTGTACTCACACTTAACAGGCTCCATTTGTTCAGGAAAATGAGGCATTTGGGGATTTTTCTTTACCTCTTCAGCCTGTCCCCTTTTATCCAACAGATCTACTGTGTGAGGCCCTGGATTTTTGATCCTGCCCTCAAAATGCAGGCCTGCTTTAAAGTCAGAGGAACAGTGCCTTTGATGGCTTTTACTTATTATACCATATAGCCCTTACACACATATGTTCAGTTTATAGGTAAAAACACAGCTGGTTTGACTCTGTATGGCACTTTTTCACATGACATGATTCTTTTTTCTGGTGACCTGAAAGAGTATGAAGTAAGTCAGAAAAATAGTATTTTCATCCTCAGTTCATGTAGAAATAAATAATTGCCTGGTCACCAGCCACTGGAAGTTGGTATCTGTTTTCTTTCCCTGACTACCATCATAACCTGAAATCAGATAATCACTCTGCATCTTTCTTTTATGTGGTCTCAAAGATGAGATCTTTTAGTGCTGTTGATCTTTTAGTGTTGTTTTTTCTGCCTGTGATTTTAAATGATTAGTAGTTCCTCTGAAGAGCTGTATTCATTTGCCTGCCTATGTGGCTACTGTCATTTAGGCTGTGCTATGTGAGATGTCCATGTGAACTTGGCAGGTCTGATATAGAACACTGAGGGGACCCACTGCCTTTTGAAATGGCACACTGGGGTCAGGCAGAGTCCACAGGACATCTCAGGTGCCACCACCCCCCCTGTATGTGGGTAGCTGTGTTGAGCTCTTCCTGAGGCCAACAACAAGAAGAATTGCCTAGTTAACAGATCCAGAAAACTCCTGATCCACCTCCTGGTCAATAGAATTCCCTTGCCCCAAGAGTATCATACATTTCCTCTTCCTTGCTCCCATGGGCATTCCCAGCTATCCAAGTGAATACAACTTTTACATTTGCTGCTGCATATAGTGGATTCCTACCTTGAATGTCAATATGATCACTTTGCAACACCCTAGTAGGGTTTCAAAATTATGTTGGTAATTTATTATCACAAATATGAACTGATTATTAAGTCCTAGTAATCTTCTATGAAAATCACATATAAGAACTTAAAAAATTGGCTACAACATAAGATCAATGTAGAGGTTCCTTGAGTGTGAGCTCCAGTAACACTGAATGTCCAAAAAGCAAGAGCACTCTATTTTTTAAAAATCATAAATTTCCTATGACTTGTGAAAATTACCCTCATGTTTCCAAAGATACCTGGAAGAAGATCAGGCCTTGACATTACTGAATGAGTAATATGAGATATACTGCCACATATAAAATTGCTAGATAAAGAAATAGCACCTATCTGATAATATAAACTGCTTTTTTTCAAACCTGACCTATTGCAGTGTCTAGAGATTTACACTAACACTTTGTTCAAACCTTCAACTTAGTGTTATCATGGAAGAGAAGGTCATCTGGAATTTCAGAAAAACCAGACCTCTTCCTTAAGTCAAACCTCACTTCTCTCTGGATCAATTTCTTTATTAAAGACACACGACAAAGTGAAGTTAAAGTGTATCTGCATCTGAGGCAAGTCATAGATTTGTTTCTCACAGTGGTAGTAGGCTGGTGAGGATCAATGTACAATATTGCTTGTCAGGAGTAATCACTCTTAAAAATCTAGCAGAGAACTACCCCTCTTGCATTCCTTCATGCTCTTGATCCCAGATTTTTGGTACTTTAGAGAAACCATTTCTGTGCTCATTACACTGAATCCATGAAAAGCAAGTTAGAGTGTATGATGATGGCATTGATCTGTAGTAATGAAGAGCTTGTAAAAACCGTTGTTTGCTTTACCTTGCACACAGTGCTAGAAGTTAATAACACAAGAGCTGCCATGAAACAGTGTTCCCTGTGCTGCTGAGCCTTGGAGAGCCCAGCTTGGCAAACGCCATCGGAAGTCAGTGTGGAAATTTCACACTAGGAATTCAGTATCTTTTCTAAATATAAGCTTAGGATGGCTGGTAGTTCAGAGGAAGCTCTGTGAGGGTGAAGTCTGGCACATCTGAGGATTGTCTCTACACTGGTCTCAGTGCCTTAAATGTGCCAAGATGAGGACTGGTCTCCTCAGCCCTGTGTCCACCACCAGAGTTCTACAGGCCACTTTTGCAGAGGGGTTTGTATTAATGTTAATAAAGATTACACATAGAAAGGAGCTTTTCAGCCAGTCATTTCTTCACATACACACACTCAAACCCTACTAAACTGCTTCTAAGTAACTTAAACAATTTATAAATTCAGTTCTAATTCAGAAAGAGTTTTAGACAGTAATACTGGGAAACGGCTTTGGAAAATACAAAGCAATTCAAATGCAGGATTTGTCAAGTGAAAGAGTTCACGTGTTTGTACTCCTTTACCTGATAAAATTGCTTTTTTATTTTAAGGGGAGCAAAAATCTTTCCCAAACCACAGGGAAACACCATGGGCCAGGTCTTCTTTTTATACACTGTTTCATCCAATCTGAACTCAGTCCTCAATTTGGCCAGTAAAATACCCTGGAAATATGACCTAATGCCCTCCAGTCATGCCAGGAAAACATTTTCTGCCCGGAGGCACAGACTGCTAGACCTGTAGCAGCACCACGAAGCCTTCTCCATCTCCAAAGCAGCCATGTTTGGTCCAAAAGCTGAGGAAAGGAATGCTTGGCTAAGTGGATTCCCATCCTTCCTAACTAGAAAGCTGGTATCTTTCCTCACCCCTAAGCAAAAAGAAGGCAGGAGAGCAGCTCAAATCACACCACCATGGCTTTAGGACCTAGATTGTAGCAATCCTGGTGTTCACAGTGTGAGACACAATACCAGACACCGGAGAGCACTGAGGTGCCCAGGGTGTCCCTGCTGAAGAGCCTGGTAAAGGGGCACCAGGGAGGGTCTCCCTGAGCTGACTGCACTGAGAAGGAAGGTGAACTCCAGAGCATTCCCTACCCACTCTCTGGCATGTCTGTGTAGTGTGCTTGGGGGGAAAATATGGGCTTCCTCAGGATCACTGCTCAGTGCCATAATGGATGGCTAATTAGAGGTCTTGCAGTGAAAGAAGCAGCCCCACAGAGATCTTAAGCTACTAGACTTTCAGTAGAGACGTTATTTCTGGGATATTATTCCCACAGGCCAAAGTACAATTACAGTGTTGGTTTATGTTTCCTTTCAAAAAACAAAAAAGAAAAATTAAATGAGCAAAGCATACGGTTTTAAATTAATCCTCTTATCAAAGACTCAGAGCTTCACCTTTTGCTTTCTCCTTGTAATGTCAATGATATCTCGGAATGTCTCTGGTTTGAATCTTTGCATAGCGCAGGGTAAAGGGCCTGAGCAGGTAGAGGGTGGTAGGCTTGGTCCTGCAAGGGCAGATACTTTCTTCAAAACCATCAGGAAACCTGATCCTGTGTAGTAAATGAATAAAGAAAGAAGCCCTTTGCTATGCAGCACTCCTCCAAAACAGCAAAGAGAAATAAATGTTGTTCCCTCTACACATAGGAGAACAAGTTCTTGAAGCAAGTCAGGGGTGTACTTCATTTGTATTGGGAGCCTTGAAATATTGTTACTTGCACCTGACCACTCTAAGGGAAGATATTGCAGTACAACTCTCTGCATGCATCATAATAATTGCCTAGGAAAATGTTCCCACAAGTTATCCATAATTAATCTCTCCCCAAAAGATAAACATATGAGGGAAAGATTGGGAAAAATCAGCTCTGATGTAGAAGTAATGAGAAATCATTTTTCCCTCTCTAAAGAGTCACTTCCTTAGACAAAGTGCATTTTTCCCTCTCTAAAGAGTCACTTCCTTAGACAAAGTGACAGAAAGACAGATTCAGTTTGAAAGCTTTGAGCTGTCATGAAGTGGTGTTTTCTAGGGCACACATTTCTGACTTTAAAATAAAAATGGGCAGAGTTTGACAGAGTTAGGAGCAGTTTGGAAGCTGTGTCTTGGGAAGAGGCAGTGGAAGAGAGAAAAAACTATCAGAACTGAGAACTGTGCATGTCTGCCTGGGATAAAGTCAAAATCAGGGCACTGTTTTGAGGGTTGTTTGAGTTCATTCAGGATGTCATTGAAGTGCCAAAGCCCAAAGTTCTTATGTGTCCAACACTTTGTGCTGTACTACTGAGAAACAGCACGCAGCAGAATGGTGAGAAGTCATTAAAAACAAGGAAGATAATAGGTAGGACCATATTTTTCAGTTTTATTCATATTACTTCAATCCCAAAATACATGGAAGGATTTTATGAAAGGAGATACAAATTGTATGTAATGGCCTTTCACAGCAGCATGCCACTGCCTTTTAAACACATGGTAGAAAACACAGCACTGTGTTGTGCTCATAAATACTTTCCATTTAGAGTGTGTGGGTTTGGAGCATGTGACTGGAGGGGTAATGTTTTAGGTTTAACAAAAATGGGCTCAGGACTATGCCTCAAAGAGGAAGGTCAGAGATTTCATCTAGAAAGAGCAGAGGGGCTTTGGTTGCTTGGCCACTGCAGGGAGTAGGGTGGTCCTTTGTGAGCCTGCATTTCCAAAGGCTTGAGCTTGATAGCATTCACTTTCCCAAGCACCAAACATGGTTTAAATAGGATGCCTGTTTTCTGATCTTAAACAGCACTGTCAGCAGCTTGATACTTCAAAGACCATGCTAGGCTGCTGGCTGGGTGCCAGTCCTCTGAAGGAAGGGTGCCCACATCACTTGGCACAGCAGCTGGTGTTTCTCTTTGTCTTGTCTCCAGTCACCAGTGCCAAACCTGCCCCTTTGGTAAAGCCCAGGATCTCATCTAACCACAGGCCACATATACAATAGCCTTTGCAAACATGATTAATTGTCTCTGAGATGTACAGCAGCCTGGGGAGTAGCTCAGTCTCTAACAAAGAAACCTGCTCCTTGAGATGCAGGTATATGGGAACAAAAAATAGTGGAGGTGGGCACTTTCATTACAAACCCAGGTAGTCTGTAGCAGACCCATCCCAACCTCCAGTTCTCTGAACACATTTAAAGGATGAAAGTGAGTGATTCATGTGTAAAAGAGGCACTAGTCATCACTGAATATCCCAGTCCTAGAGTAAGCTGAGTATTGTTTCTAAAGCCTATTGCTTTCCCAAGATGTCAATTTGTGTGACAGGATGCTAGCTGCATTGTCCAAGTGCTCTGTCAAATCTATCACAGTGACAAGGAAATACTGTGCTCTCCTCCTTCCCTCTGAAATTCCTTGAATACCTGGTGCCAGCAGTTCAGCTGATAATGCAAAGAGGGATGAAAGCAGACGGCCTTGTTTAGAAGAAGTGACTTTTCAAATGGGCTTTGACAGGCTCCCTTCATCTTTCTGTAACATGTCATTTCAATGCAAGCAACAGACTACAAATAAACCCTTGGGTACAGCAAAGGCTACAGCACTCCTCATATGTTCTGTAACTGAACTGTCTCTTAATTGTTAATGTACTAGTGATTATTCCATTACTTGAAATATATAGATTGTTGTATTTCAGTCTCTGAGCTCAGATTTGGCTATTTTCAAGATACTTTCAGGTTTCTGATCAAACTGCTAAGTACAGGTTTATGTTAGGGAAGGTCTCTGGTGCCTATAGTGGTATTGTTTTGATAGGGGAATTATAAGACTACTTCCTTTGAGTGCACTGAACACCCACCAGTTTTATCTATGTGATTCTCTTTTATTAACTCTGTCAACTGCCATACAGAATGTGCTCTTTGTGTCTCATGGCTCAAATTCATATGCCTCCAGCATCACTGAGAACTTCACTGCTGACTTCAGGGAGGTTTCACCTGCACAGCTGTGCCTGATGCTTCACCTCGGGGAGGAAGCAATCTTATTCATCCTGAACTGCCAGGCTGTACTTTTGAAATGGGGTTGTTCAGACAACCCACGTCCCCTCAAGTGTCTCAGCCCCTCCTAGTATAGGGTCAGTGGTGTCTATCCCTCACAGGTCTGGAGTCAGGCACCTCAGTATACACCCCACCTCACCAGAAGGAAGTGTCACCACACGGGGAGCATGGGACTGTTCACAGAGACACCTGGGTCCCTCTGTGGCTTCTGGTAAACAATGCTGGAAATGACAGGTTTTAAATCCCTAACACAAGAGAAAAATCTCTAAAGGACAGGGAGAAGAAGCCTACATTAAAAAAAAAAGGCTGCGCTGACTATGTCTGTTTTACTTAGGGCAGAAAAGCACCGTGCAAAATGTGACCAGGAGCTACTGCATGCACACCATGTAGTTTGCATCGCAGAAGAAATATATCCATGTGGCAACAAGGGCCTCAGCACAGACCCTGAGGTATACCTTGGGCTTTGCCTCTCCTGGCTTAGTCCCAAAATATATTAAAGTAGCCTGGAAGCTGCTTTGACTTGTATCCAGCTGTAAGGGCTCCAGTGGACCATGGAGGCACACAGGGCAGGGTGTAGTAATGGTTACAGGTTTTCTAAGTTATCTGAAGCATCTATGGCAACTTGTCAGACTGATCCATAGGAAGATAACTAAAGTCTACTCAGTTGCACATGAGCTCACCCTCTCAAGACAGGTCCAAGGCTTTAGAGAAAAAAGCATGTTTACGTAAGAGAGAAAATGTTTCCCATATTTGCTGCTTCCAAGTCGATCTACAACAGTCAGTCTATCATGGGAATTATCCTTCCGTGCTTCAGCCCCTCCCTTTAAAGCAAGCTCCTGCTATGCAACACAACAAACAAATTCTGCTAGTCTACTTACCTGTACAGGTCATGCTCCAGCCTCCATTACTGCAGTTCACTTCCAGGATGGCCTCCCTTCCCTACGGGACAGCCTTGAGTTATGTGAGGCCGAGAACAAGAGCAGCACTCCACTATGGCATGACGTGTTTGAGCCACCTAAAGACTATGCATCAGGGGTATGCCTGGATCTCCTATGGGTTGGAAAGGCAGCTTTAGTCCTTTCTCACACCGTTGGGCAGTTTCTCACATATATATATGTATATATATATGGGAAGACCTTGTCTTTCCCTGTGAGAGAAGACTCCGGCTTTCCAGCTACAGCATAGACAGGGAGTTTCACACAGACACATCTCAGATAAAGTTGCAGCTGGAAGTGCTGCCAACATGCAGGACTTAAGCACAGAATGTCAGCAGCAGCTCTGTGAAGCATGGGAGAACAATTACATGTGTGGCCCTCAGTGCTTTCGTAGCTTCACGGTGATGTGAGTCTTAGGCTGTTCCAGGTTTCTCCATGCTGGATGTTAAATTAATTAAGTAAGCATATTGAGAATACTCTAGCAGCCACCTTCAGAAGACGCCTTGGAGGTTTAATGAGCTTTAACTTCATGGGTTTAGTTCATATTACCAGTTCAGATCCTCTCCCAGAATACCCCATGCTTACAAGGCTTTAGTGTTATTTTAGCTTCTCGCTCATGCATTTATCATAATCTGTGAAAATCAGAGTTGACACAATGACAAAAGTTGTTGCATTGAATACATTGTTTACTTGGCTTGAACAGTTATTTTCATAGTCTCTCCAGAGAAAGTTTCATACTGAAATTTGCCAGAAATACTCAAAAAGTTTAACTAGAAACTTGGCATTTCCTCTTCCAAAAATTCTTTGGATTATATTTTCCAGCGAGAGACTAATTGGCAACATCTTCCTTCACATAGGCACACATCCTCCTGCATTAGATGTCCTCAGCCTATTAACACTTAGAGTTGATGGAGGTGGTCAGCTGTTGGCATTGAACAGCCAGTAGATGGCTCACCTAGCCGGCACACTGATCAATCGCCCAAATTCAATTTGGTGTAAATGAGGGATAAAATTCTTGCCAGCTCGTGACAAGAGTGATTCTTCATGCCCAGACTGAGATTCTCTAGTATTCTGCACTGTATATTTTACATAGTGAATCTCTCACCATTTTAATTTTCCCCAAGGCTTTTGTGCTGTTCTAAGGGAAACAACTGCTCTTTTTCAAACCAGTGGGACGAGACGGCGTGTTTGACAGGAAAGGCCTAAAATTTATGTTTCTCTTGCTTCATGCTTAGACTTGAATTTACCAAAACAGCTTCTCCAAGAGGTAATAGTTCCTTGTTATTTATATCCACTGAACATCACAGTCACCTGTGTGATCCAGAGCTGTCTGTGTCTGGGTTATTTACATATTGATACCTGCAGGCATTTTAACTTGGACGAAAGGGAGATTTACTTTAAATTTTATTTGTAACCTGTAAGGACTAACCACCTTGCTGCCATTTTTAGCTTAGAAACACTACCTCCCAAAAATTTGGGCTAGGTGATTTCACCAGCACCATAACATACTTTATGATATATGCCTTTGGACTCCAGAAACCATGGATCTGTTTGCAAGAGCTCTGCAGCAATCACTATTAGTTGCCTATAGGGCTGCAAAACAAAGCTTCTAGGTATAACACACTTGTTAATATTAGTGTGACTTGCAATCTACAGTGTAGTGAAGGTGGGAGGACATGAGGAGACATGGTAATCATGGTTTCAGGGTGGTCAAGATATCTTGCCACAAAAAAGGAGCTGAGTTCTGCATCCTAGAAACATGTTTATTAAAATTAAGTTCAGTTAAGGTGAGATTACTGCCAACATCTGTTCCAGCTCTACAGAAGACAAAAGAAATGGCTAGAGAGGGTTAAAGCCTGGCGGTCCTACCAGCCACCAGAGAGGAAAGCTGTTTATAAAAGGAAAAAAAAAACCTCAGAATTTCTCATTTTACAAAGTCTCATCCATTCTGTTTCCAAACTGTATAACATTTTAGGTTTTAAGGAGTAAACAATGTATTTCTGCTTCTGGCTCTTCAAAGCTGTTTGATTTACCATTCTCAGCTGTAAGACAGTGGGTTCATTGCATGTCCTGCTTTGCCTCCTATCTCGTCCTGGTGCATGAACACTGAGCTCTGTGCAGGCAGCAGAACCAGCTCCTCTCAAGCCCACATGGAACCAGGTAGCATCCAGCATTAGTCCTTTTTGGGCTGGTTATCTTGCTAAACCACACGTGCCCTATCTGTGCCACCCTTCTCCACTCCCCACTGCTGTAGGTACCTGTCCCATCATAGATCACAGATCAGACGTGCAGGCATCACTTTGCTGTGCATAAGGTTTTTTTCCAGCTTGCCCTGCAGAAACAACAAACACATGTTTTTAACATAAAATGCAATGAATCAAAATATATCAAGCTGATTTGGAGGTAGCTCTCAAAATCTGTCCTGTTCAGGAGGCGAGGTTACTACACCAACTGACTCTAGGCAGCACCTCAAGGTGCTCCAGAAAGTACTGAAGGAGACACTACCAGTATGACCCAGTTGTGTGTGAGCTGATTCAGACAAAGAAAAGGCTTCCTCCGTTCCTCCAGCTAGCTTTGATGTACATACAAGCTTTTTATTCAAAATAAACTCAAAACAATATGGTCCCATCCCAGCAGCTAGAGTTGAGAATAGCGGGCAGATAAGACACAGTCCTCCCCCTTCCTGTGCTTCTCCAAAAGCATTCAGTTAGCACTGGCTTGCTCATGTGATAGTGTAAGTAGACTTTTGACCTGTTTGACTCTTTCAAAACAGATACTTGACTCCAAGTGCATTCTCTGGGTGCAAAGTCAGGAAAGCAATAATATGCCTGCATGTCACTCCAGTATATTTTTAATGCACTGTCTTTTTAGGAGACTGAAATAACAAAGCAGAAAGCTAAAAACATATATTTTCTCATCTGTCTGTTTTGTTCTTGGGGCTTGATTTTACTTCAACCTGTAAGATGGGGTCCTTTAAAACTTCAACCCCTGCATGGAAATTTCCCTCTCCAAGTGCCCTAACTTTGGTTTAGTAGGGGACACGTATTGTTAATGATGGGAAAATCTTAGTGTTTATATGCAATCTAAGCTTCCCATATTTCTTCTAAGTTGTTGATCTTCAAAGTAGAGAAGTGTTGGCTCTGGAGGAGCAGTCACTGCTTTATACTGAAGAAAGCTTCTGAGAAGCTCAGTGTCTCCATGTGGAAGCCATCCTTCAGTCTTTCACATAGAAAAAAAATGCAGCCAACACTAAGCCATTGCCAGTGTACTCCAAAAAGACAAGATATAAGCTTCACTATAACATTTCCTAGGGTCTACTCATTACATATCAGTCTGCTTTTCTTTTACTCTCAGGATGGCAGTTAAATGCAATGTGACCCCATTTCTCTCAGGTCACTTAGGAGTAAATCAAATTTTAACATAGTTGTTTAAAGAGCAGATAAATAGTTTTGTGTTGCTTTGTTAAAATAGATGCTATCTATTAAGGCATCCTCCAGTAGTTTGAGCTCAGAATTGACCAACAAGTGGCATAGAGAGACTCAGAGAAGTTTATGGACAAAGTGGAGCAATTTCCCAGCTCTGTTTAAAGCAGAACTGCTCTTGCCAGTCTTCATAACTGTATTCTCTCCTGACCATGCAAGTGTGTTGCCTGTAAAACATTCAGTCCTCAAAAAAGAGACACTAGAATTCAAGGATGAAAGCAGATTTTTGTAGGGGAAATATTGCAAAGATATTCTGCCAGAAAAATCTTTTTCAGCAACTTGAGCATCCAACTCAAAATAGCAGCTCATGTTGCTGGAGTCACTGCTTTCATCCAGCATCACAGTGGAAAGATGTGAGCTGGCATGGCTCAGCAGTCTGCAGGAGAGATGATGACAGCTTTCTGAGGGTGCAGATTGCTTTTGTTCTCCAGATGAAAACACTCTTACCATAGTAGTCTCAACGTCTCCTTTACCAGCCTGGCAAAGCAAGGAGCATGAAGAACGGGAATGTGTTGCTATGGCATCACTGGCAGAATAGAAAATTCAGTAGAGTTTACTCCAGCAGAATGAAAAACCCAGGACAGTTGTTAAGCACAACTGGAATGTATTTGCTGGGGTATAAATAGAAACACTGCAAAACTGATATATGTCTTACAAAAGTAAGATGTTTTTCTCATCTTGGTAGTAATGCCAAATATCTTATGGGGAAGAAAGGAGGAGAGCAAGCTGAAAGCTTACCAGCTTCAAACATGTAGCAGCTTAATAGATGAGATTTTAGTCTCCAGCAGATCCCTAGCTGACTTCAGGACCTTTATTCTCTCACAAATTCATTTAGGGATGTGTGAAAAAGAACTTATAAACTCTTTAATGCAATGCTCTATCCAGGGTGGCCGAGGCTTTCATAAAATTACTCTGTTCACCTTTAGACATTCATTTCAAGAAAGATGAGGTCACAGTGGAGAAAATGCAGGTAGAGGCACAAGCAGACAGTGCTCTAGAAATCGTGGGTAATGGTGCAAGACTGGATGAATCAGAACAGTTTTACATAAAATACGACCAGTTCAGGTCACAAATACCTAGGAGACTGTTGCAGAGCAGAAGGAAATAATCCTTCATGTCTGTGGTGGGTAAGAAAAACAGCAGCAGCTCCAAGTGAATGAAGAGAGAGATATATAGATGAGGCATGCAGAGAAGCTGCCTAACAGCAGGAATGGCAAGGCAGTCGAATAGAGAGATGAGGAAAAACTGTGTCACTGGAGGTTCCCAAGATGCAGCTAGATAAAAGTTTGTTGGTGTGGAAGAGAATGATTCTCTTAGTATGAATCAGAAGGGTAACTTCTCTGAGTGTGAATCAGAAGATAACCTCTTGAGGTCCCATCTTGTCCTGGTGTTTTTTTGACAACTGAATTATTTGATAATTGTTAAATATAAAATAAGCACTTATCATAGAAACACTTTTTTTCTTTTTCTGACAGGTTGCACTTTAATGTACTGATACAATGAATTCTCAAAGATGTGTATAATTCTTGTGGAATCTGATAGCTTTATAATCTGGTCTTTTTGGGTGTGTCTTGGAGATACACAGACTTTTAATGAAAGTACAGCTGAGGAGATGCAAGAATCTTGTTTTAATTAGGTTAATTTAACGTAGTTCTGAGATTTATTTCAGTGTAAACTTTATTCTATTAACATTATTTCATCATCAAAATTGCTGAAAAAAGTGGGAGATTAAGTATAGGAAAAAATATCCATTCAGGACTTGCAAAAGGAAATTTTATGTTAAAATACTTGGCCACAAATATCACACACATAGATGCAAACTACAAAGCTGTCAGATGTGATAGAAATGAAATATAGGGAGAATTAATTTCTTCCATGCTTAGTAACAAACTGCATGAAGGCCGTAAGATGGAGATGCACTATCCAAACCAGTAAGCATTTATGGCCCAAGTTTTCCAATAAAGATCCATGAGAATTGAAGAAGTGTTTGCAGTATCACCTGAATTGCAGGCAACTGCAGTGCAAGGAGACCCTTCAGCCTCTCATGGCTGCAATTACCGTGAATTCTAAAGTGCCAGGACAGTAAAAAAAGCACTTAAATCTACAGCTGGAAGCTATTCTTCTTCTTTTGTATAATCCTGATAAATATGAATTATCCATTAATTGCCAAAATTATTTTTAATCTTCTTAGAATTATCTTAACTAGTTTTAGCCAGCTCTGCTTTCTGCCTTTGCACTGCTGTGCTATGCACAAGCTGAGTGGAGTAACATCCCTCCAGCCAGACATGCAGCATTTCTCCTCTGCCCAGGACCTACTGCTCTGCTTCCCAGCAGCCCATCTCTCCCACCCAGAGCCCAGCACATCCAACTTCACCCCTCATCCTGCCCCAGCCATACTACAGCTCAGCAGCTGTGTGGAACCTGGTCAGGTCATTTCTCTGAGTGCCTCCTCAGCCCCTCCTCTCTTCCTTGTGAACTCCAAATGTGATCCACCAGCTTGTGGTGAGGTAAATCTGAGTTCTTGGCAGCAAGGCTCTCAGACAAAGCCCTTCATGGCATGTCCAGCCCTGAAAAAAAAACAAAGCAAAGCAAAACAAAGCAAAACAAAACAAAACTCACAAAGCCCAGTGAGAACCTCCTTCTCCACAAGCTCCAGAATCCAGGGACTGATGAGTAAGCACAAACTTTCCAGCAAGTTCTGCCTCTTCCTAGCCTAGAGGGATCCTAAATAGCTCTAACACTTCTGTCCCACTCTGCTCTGAAACCTGTTCAAATATACCCAAAGGGGAACAAGAACAGTGACTGGGATTAGTGCAAGTCATCCGACACAGGTACAATCCTTGTGCAGGGGCTTCATTCAGAAAGGCAGGACCTGCCCAAGGGCCCTCTCTCCTGCCATGTAATTCCTGTGTTTCTCCTATGGTAGCTGCTCTGTGTATATGTATCCCCTGGGTTCAGGCCACAATACCTGCATGTCTTCCTTCAGGTTGGTGTGTAACTGAGCTTTGTCCTACTGATTAGTTCTTCGCTCTAATTCTCATCACCATCCCCAGGCACTTGGCATAGCTCAGCAGAGCTCTGCTGGGGAAATGTGAGCAGGTCTCTCTGTGCTGCCATGGGGCAGACATCCCAGCATTCTGTCAAGCTGTCTTTTCCCATGCCTGCAAGTAAGAGCTTGAGCCTCATCACAAGGCTGGTTTAAGGCTCATCCTCTTCCCCTCCCACTGCTCAGCACAGGATGGCTCCAGTTCTGCTTTGTGAAGCCTCAACAACCCAGTCCATTCCATCATGCTGTGCTTGCTTCCAAGCCTGGAGGCCCTATGCACCCTGATTGCCCCCAGACCTGGAGGCCCCAATCCATTTTCCAGAGTCATGTAACCCAGACTTCATCAGGCAACTGGTTATGGAGCAGCCAGCAGGCAGGGCTGCACCAAAGGGCCACTGCAGCCTGTGCTTGGCTCTGCTGCCTTCCGGTTACATTTCCCATTCCCGTTTCCACCCTTGGTGCCCTCTCTCCAGTGCAGGTTTCTGGTCTGGACAACAGCACTCCATGCCCAGACTTTTGCCCTGGTTTCTGCTTCTGCCCAGTTCATCCCTCCTCCCCAGCTGCCCTCCGGTCTTCATTTCTCTTCTAACCAGAGAGCACGGAGCACGTCCCACCCAAACCTTGGTACAGAGGTGTGGCAGCACCCTGGGGGATTTAACTCCTAGGAAGAGCTCAGAATAATTAAGGGGCCAGATGGATTCCTCCCACAGTTTGGCGGCCCTGGGAGAGCTGGGATGTGCATACATTACTCCTGCAATCCTGCACACGGCGTTCTGACACCACACAGCTCCTGTTTTCATGCTGTTCCAGGCAGCCTTTGACGGATACAGGTTTGCAGCATGCAGACAGGACCTTTGCCATGTCAAAATGCCTCCAAGCAGCAACCACCCATGTTGGCAGGCTATTAGATTTCTATGGAATTTTGACAAGTCTTCAGATGAACATCAAACCATCTCATATCTCCTGAGGGGCTAAGAATTAAAAAAAAAAAAATCCCACACCAAACTGATTTCACATTTCAGGATTCCCTGCAGCTTTGTAGCTAATTTAGAATCTGTTGATCCTGGTGCCAATAAATAGTTTAAACTATCTCTATACTCAGACTTGGTTTCATCCTCAGGTTAGCAGTGGTTGTTTAGCTAGTAAGTCAGTAATCTAACAGTACATATAGGAGAGATATGCGTGCATATTTGTTGCGCTAAGCAGAATGTCTCATGAAAGCTAAACATTTCTCTGGAAATCTTGCTTTCTCAGAAGCAGGTGAGTGCATTATTAATATATGTGCTAATGCACTGCCCCCCAGTGGAGTCGGAATCCTGTTCAGGAGATTGAGCTTTGCCAACCTTCACCTGTGAAGTGTGTAAAGAGAACACTCACAGGACACATGGTAAATCAAAACACTAAATTAACCATTCGTGGGACAGTATTAAATCTATTCAGATGTGTTTTGTGGGGAGGATGAGTCACATCGATTTTAAATTTGCAGTGCAATTAATGCTGTCCCTGTATATCTCCTTTCTCAGCAAGCACTGCAGTCAGAGGCAACAGAAGGTCTTCAGCTGTTTGTGGGTGATGCTTCACATTCCCAAGATTCTAAGAGAAGCTATGGGAAGTTCTCATTTTTAGAGAGTAGCCAAGTCTAAAATGTCTTAAGGCTTATGAGGTGTTACACATAATTATTAAAACAGCTGTCAGACCCTGTGTTTATTCAGTACAACATCCCTCATCATCTGGTAGGAAAATGTGTTTCTTTCTGGTAGGTAACAGAAAAGATTATATATATTTGATCATACTGGATGTTTCTGGAGATAACTTTAAATACTCCCACTGGCTCCTTGTCTTCCACGCATCTTAGGACTGTCATTGCTTCACAGAGGTCCCTTTCCTATCATAATTTAGTTTTTCCTGCAGCCGCACAGAATATGATAAAACCTGAGGTTAGGTTCACAGTTACAGTCAGACTTATGGCATGTCCAAAGACTCTTATCAAAAAGCAGCTTTACATGACTATAAATTTTTAAACATGCAACTAAACATCTAAATGATAAAAATCAAGACCATAAGACTATGACACTCACTGTTGTGTCTATTATTCTCTGGTGTCATCCTCTTTTTCCACAGTGCTCTGCCATATTTCCATCACATCACCTCTGTGCCAGGAGAGGGTAGTGCTTCTGAAATTGCATCTCTGTGTTTTCTTGTGCCTGTGTCACTGGAATGGGATGAGACAGTAGATGTGTTTATGAGTCATAAAAATATCTTTACTTCTCAGCAGTTTAGTTGGGTTGTAGCACCATAAAAGGCATCTGAATCAGCTAAATGGCCAATTAATGGAGTGGGGAGAAGAAGAAATATAAAGCTGATTTGAAATTCAGTACATTTGAAGAGAACATGTAGGCTAGGTTTGGCAGTACCCAAGCCAGAGGCAGTCAGCAGCTCTCCCCAGGTGACTGGGGAAGGGAGTCACAGACACCTGGTAGTGCACAGCACTGGCAGCAGGAATACAGCTTCCTTTCTGCAGATATATTTTCTGAACACCACATAGGCTGGCCTTCCAGGGCATTGCTTTGCCAGCCTGAGCTCCCCACTTCACCTGTGCTTTCTGGAGTGCTTGCTGTCAGGGCAGCAGGTGGCAAAGCTTGGCCTTCCTATATTGCAGGATGGCCTGCAGCATGTGCAATGGTTTCCAGTTACCTCAGCTCCCAGGCCACAGGCTGAGGCACCAGTGGGAGCCGTGGAAGGCAGACCCACACCTGCCCTAGGGCATCCATCCTGACAGGAGGTGTGCTCAGCTACCAGCAGCGAGCAGCCCCTGGACACCACTGGCCCCTTCTTTCAAGATGGGTGCTCGTAGCCTATTTCCTCTCCTGTAAAATCACAGTAGAGACATTGCACAAGTTGAACGTGCAATATGTCCTTGGTAGGTAGTACTTGGCTCCTGAATTCCCCTTGACAGGAAGCTTTAGTTCCTAATAAAGAGGGTACAATGAAATCCTTGGACTTTGATAAAACATTTGATGCTCATATGCATAAAGAACACGAGATAGGTCCTACAGGTCACATCAAAAGAGCAATCACTGAACTGAAGACCTCTGCCTGGTCTCTCAAAACCAGTCTTGTTTAAATGAGTATATTGGGCTGCAAGTTGCAATGACAAGTGGCTGTGTGTGCCATGCTGAAAAGCAATATCTGTTCCCAAACAGGCAGGGTGCAGTCACAGGCTGCTGCTTCATAGGAGGGAAGTCAAATGGTTACTTCCACAAGCTGACACCTTGTGTGGCAAGGAGGTGGTGTCTCAAAGTTTTCCTGAGTCGTGGGATGGTGGTGTTGGGAGAATAAGCATGGAGAGATAGGTGATATCTTTTATTAGACCAACTGACAGACCTAGAAAAAATAAACATTTCAAGCCTAGTTTGCTCATCAGGTCTAGAAAGCACCAGTAAAATCCATGGTAACTGCAAAACAGAAGCATGAAATCTTGGATCAATCTAATTATGCTAATAAATCCCTCCACATGAGAGAAAAAGGTGGTTAACACCTGTGGAGCATGGGGGGTGTTACCTGGGAACAAAGTGACAGGCTGTAAGCTCCTGTAGAGAGGAGAAAAAAGGAGAAGGGGAGGAGAAAACAAAAAAAAAAGTCATTAGCACCTGTGTTGTATTTTAAAATATATTATTACATTTCTGGTATTTTGTAATTAACCCAAGTTAATTGTGAGCTCTTGGTTTGCATATTTCAGCCCAGAGGATAACCAGTTTAAAGCTAGCTTGCTACCTTGAAAGGCTCAGCTTGACATAGCCTACTAATGGGTTTATCTGATAAGGTACCACTAGGCTTAATGTGCTCCTTAATTAGGAATGTAAACACCTTCATTAAAAAAGAAATAAGGGCCTCAGAGAAATTATGAAGAGATTTTATGATTATCAACTCAAAAGAGAAAGTATTCCAACAGAGAAACCCATTTCTCCCTCCTTCTCTAGGAACAGAGGCAGCATACTTTGTAATTGCAACCCTACCAAGCATGTTTACCATAGAGATTCCACTGCGCTAGGACATTCCCGGAGTTTTGGGACATCCTGGCTGAAGACAGATGTGAAGGACAGTCAGCCTCTCTGAAGACGTGTGTATAGACAGATGTGTTTGTGCGCCTGTAAACACGCGATTCCTGCAGCCATGTCCGTGTGATGGGCTGGAACTTCAGCTCTTCTTGGCCAAGGTGGTGGTTGCTCCTTCTCTTGCCTGTACACGTGGTGGTTGGCATAAATAGCAGCCTCAGCAGGCCATAACTCGCCAGTACCCACAGGCAGGGGATTTGGTTGCTTCGGTGCGTTCCTCTGCCCAGCACTGGGGCTGGGAGCCGTGTTTCGGCCTCTGTGCCCCATCACCTCACTGAAGCCCCAGGGGGAGCCATGCCTGCGAGGTGGGTGGGTGGATGGGGCACATGGGGGGCTGCTCCCATGGACCAAGCCCCAACCCTCTGCCTGGGGCCCACAAGCCCTGGCTGGTGCTCCAGGCCCTGTGCCGTGCCCAGCAGCCGCCTCTCCCCTTGGGCACCCGGCACGGCGCCTGCTCGCTGTGTGGCCCCCATTCCCAGCAGAGAGCTTCCCCTCCCTCTGCTCTGCTCTTCCCAACAATGGTGGCCTGGGCAGCTTGGGATGTAGTTTTGAATTTAAATGCAGCCAGCCTTTCGTTTACAAAAATAATAAGTCCCCTTCAAACACAGTTATGTAAAAAGTAGAATAATAAAAAACTTAATGTTTGTTGGCAGCATACGTATCCCTTTGTCTGTAAGACAGAGGCTCGTTGACAAGCAAGAGGCTTTTCTGGGACTCCAACATCAAGTTCCAAAGTATACGTGGCCACGACATGATACTGCCTCCATTACCTTTGCCAAGCTGTGGAACTGCTGCACCATTGTTTAATGCACTTGTACAAGCAAGGAGAATTTGTGGCCAGGACCCTCCTGATAACATCCTGCCCCATGCAGGGACCTGCTCTGCAGTACCTCCAGAGGCACCACCATGCTCTGCTGCATCTCCCTCCCACAGCACCCCTGCTGCTATTCTCTGTGCCTGTCAGATGCAGTAATTCAGATGTTTTCATGTAAACCATGGAAAAACCAGAACTGTGTGTTGACCTCTCCAACAATATTCGGCTTTGAGAAATGCAAATGTATTTTAGAGCTAAGAACAGACATTATTTGTTGAATGGTCACCATGGGACTTTTATTCTATTTACAATTTCAATAAATTCTGTCAATGGTCACTGCAGGATTTCACCTCAGTTCCTTCCTGTAAAGTATTTCTAAATTTCAACCATTATTGTATTTAAATAATAATACAATAATAAATACAATAATTAACCATTATTGTATTTAAAGAATGAAAGTGTCTGCACTGTGCTAAAAATCATCTGCTTCCCGAATATCATGATCTTTGAAGGTAATCAGCAGCTCCCAAGAACAGACCCTTAGAAAATGGAAGCAAAGTGTAAGCTCAAATCCTTATTGGTCCTCATAATGAAAAAGAAGTCTCAGACTGTTCTTACTATGTTACCTGTCATCTAGAAGAGTAAAGCACAACAAAAAGGAAAAGGTGTCAGAAAAGCACCACCATTGCTTTGGTAGTTTGTATTTTCCTAATAAGCTTTTAATTTTCTGCACCAAATGGAAAGCAATACTTGTCTCAGGAGAGCTTCTGAATCTAAATTGTTTCCATACCAGCAGTTTTACCTTGCCCCTGGAAGCCAAATTCCAAAACCAAGTTTCCCGTCCCTTGGGTAGAAGTAGATGGGGAAACTTCTTAGGAAATGGTGATGGAGAAAGCACTGAGTGTGCCCTGCTGTGGCACTGAGACAATCTGTCAGACAGTGAATGACTGTGTTGCTGCTCATTAATTCTCATCTTAGAAGTATTAGGCTGGGAAGTCTAGGATGTTCACTTGCAATTTTTCATGGTGATGTAAGTTCCATCTTCCCACTATTTCTCTGGAAATCTCAGATGCCCTCTGGCAGCTGTGAGCTGGCAGCAGGGTGAGCTCACCTGGGCGGTGGAGCAGGAAATATGCTGGGGAGGATGGGATACAGCCCTAATGTGCCCCCAGCACCACCACCTTTGCCAGTGCTCCTCAAAAGAAAAACCCAAGCCCTCAGAAAGCAAATGCCTAAGCAAGGAAACCAGAAGGAATAACATGACCGGTGTAGCACTTTCTGGCAGACATTAGGAGGAGCTGAAAATAATCAGAAAGTCTTCACAGAAATCACCTTAGAAAAAAAAGCAGAGGTGGAAAGCAAGACTCTACTACTGAGGAGAATCTTTCTGTGGACTGGCCAAAGTATTCAAGATTTTTTTTTCTTCATTACATATATATATATCTCAGAAATATAAGGTTTCTGGGGTTTTTTACTTAATTATGCATCAGGACACATCACAGTTTTATTTATTTATTTATTTACATTTTAAAAATTATTTATAGTAAAACACCAATAAGAAAGCAAAAGAGCCTATGTAACTTCTTCTAAGATCAGGGCAGCCTTTTGACTGGGAGACATGCAAATCTCTGCTTACATTTTTGCCTTAATATTTGCTTGTTTGTATAAAGCAGCACCAAGTGCAGTAGCCTCCATGGCAGGAGGTCATGATTGCCTTTTCCCTACAGTATGATTTCCCCACTAAAACACCAGTCTGCCTAGCATGAACATCACTGATGCGGGCGTGTTGTGGTGGCAGGTTGCAAGATTAATTAAATACCATTTTCCTGCCCAAAAAATCCATCCTATGCTCACTTCCCTCTCACCTCCCCAAGTGGCTTGAGGCAGCACAGAGAGGAGTTGCCTGTGAGCCATGTGCCCTGAGAGGACTTTGGAGCAGGAATGGAGACCACAGTGGTCCTCCAGGAGTTCCAGCCTGGCAGGGTTAGGTTTCAGAGGGATGCTGCTGGCAGGTAAAACCAATGTCAGCCCAGGGAAGAGGCTGAATCGGGGCCATGCCAGCAGCAAGGGGGCTGGGGCATAGCTGGCTCAGTACAGCCAACAGTGTGTGCACTATGGGAAACCCCAGGATCCTCTCAGAACTTGTTAATGCCCTCTTTCTGCAGAAATGTGTGTCAGTCATGCCAAGTGTGTTAGAAAATTTGTTCCTTCTTTTCCTGCTTTTGCTTTGTTCCTACATCATAGTTTCATTTTCCCCCAAAGACCTTTTCATAAAGTTGATGGGCTGCCTACCCCCACACTGTCTTTATGTAAGGTGAAAAAACAGGTTCAAATATCAACTTCAAGACATAGTTTCCAAGTAAATAAGTCTATAGGAGATGGATGATTTTTCATTAGGTTTGATTGTCCCCAGGTCCTCAACACACAGTGCCCCCATTAACAAATTAAAGAATCTTTTGTCTCCTTTGTCAATAATGCTCCCACTGGAAAAAATCTTGTTTCTGTGCCCGATCAATCAATTATTTTTCTGACAGGGCTGCTAGATCAGAGGGCAATTAAAGTTTTATGTGTAGCTTGGGCTGTTCTCACTGCCTTTTGATGTTTCAGGTGAAAAGGGAGAATAGAGTTGTATCATTTTAGCACTTTTTACATCTCTCAGAAGAAATTCTTAAGGTATTTGCAAGGTCAAAGCAATAAAGAAACAGTGGGAAACAGTATAGTTGGTGTTGTCCTGCAAATGTAATCATGTTCCGTGCAATATTTTTTCAGAACAATGCAAACTGTAATTAAAGCTGCAAAATAGTTTTCTTCCATCATCTCTGTGTTTCCATTTACTTCTAATTTGCTGAGTTTATTCCATCCCTGAGCATGCAGTGCCATCATTGTCATTCAGTGATGGGCCTCCTGCCTGAAAGCAAAACTCTTTTTTTCAGAAGTCTGGAGCCAGATTGAACTCTGCTGCTGAACTCTGAAGCCTGTGAGGCCCTGCAGTGAGGATTATATGCTTATCTCAGTTAAGAAGGATTTAGCACCATCGGGAGCATACAGAGATTGTCTACTGAGCTCATGGAAAAAACTGTGATAATCTGTGAAAAAGGTGGTTTTTGAGGTTCTTCCCATAAACCCTGGGAACTCAGGGCAAGAATTGGGTTTTCTGGTGGCCCTGAGGAGGATGTGAAATGTGCCCACCTTTATTTATAGGAAAGCCTTTGTCTTGCATTCTGCTGGTGTTAGCTGGGGTCTTGGATGTGGATGATGATTGATACCAATGTGCCAGCTACTTAGGGATTACATTCCTAGCCACAGACCTGATAACCAAACTGCTGCTTAGTAAACCCCTGAAAAGAAATATGTATAGGCCTTTTGGAACTGGCTAAGTTGCTTGAGACAGTGGTTGTGCCTTTTCTTCTCACAAGGTTGTTTTCTGTCCTTGAAGTATGTTTATGTCAATGATGAAATTAAGAAATATAGAGATATGAAAAAGCCCCCATCTATCTACATAAGAAACATTTCTGTGCTTCAATCCATGTGTTTGATTTCCTCCTTTTTTCAACTGTATTTTAAAAACCAAAAAAGTCCATGATAGGAAATTATTTTTTCACTCTATTACTTACTGAAGCCAGAGAATTAGGAGAACATGTAAGGCCGTCCATTGAAAGCTGTGAGCTTTAGCTTAGTCCACCAGCATGGTGACCTCGTTGTTTGCACATTTCATATATGTACTCTGATTATAATCGTGGAAGCTGTAAGTAAATCATGGCAGTGCCACCTAACAATCTAAGTAAATTATCAAATTTGGAGGCGAACTACAATGAATGTTGCTTTTTCTTGTTTAGACAACATGAACTAAGCATATTCTACCTGGTAGTTTATTTATTTAATTACTTTATTTACTTGTTTATTTGTATCTACCAGTTCATGATAGGAAACCACAAGGACTGTGTGGAAGGATTTTTGGTCTGAGAGGAGAAATATTTGAGTAATAAGGTCCCAGTCACCTCTTTTCTTCTGTTCCCCAACTTTCTGCCTTGCACCTACAGGAAAGTAGCTGAGACAGGGAGTCTCTAGCATTTCTTGCTGTGGTTGCCACTGGGAAAATAGTCTTCCTTTTCCTGTCATCTTACGTGTCTATTCTTACCAGCTATTAACGAATATGCCCAAAAGACAAATATAGCTGTAATTAGCAACCCCCGCTAGTCATGATGAGACTTGCTGTGTGTTGCACACCTGATCCACAAAGACACCGTCTGTGTTTTACACCTCCTCTCTGCAGACACCCACACGTCCCAAACAAAAACACAAATCAGGATCTCTGGAGGGCTTGGCAGACAAGCAGCCGGAGATCCCGAATTCCTTAGGAGTGATACCGGAGTCCCAGCAAAAAGTACATCCCCAGCTCCTTCCTGCTCGCTGCTTCATGCCGTCCCACAGGAGAAAGTCATTTGCTTCAGCTGAAAGAGGATAATTCATTAAGAACTAATTTCTTTTAATGGTTAGGGGCCATAATGTCTGGTCACTCTTTTTCCTGCTTCTTGGCAGAGGCTGGCTGGTTGAATGTGTCTTCACGGGTGTCAGATAGAAGCAAAAGTGATCTTGGCATCAGAAGACCCCTTGTTGTGTGGATGGGATTAATGAGTGACAGATATAATTGACCATGCCTGAAAACTGACAGCAAGCCCAAGAGCAGCCTGGCATATCTTGGTAGATACCTTCAGGTATCTCCCCAGCTGAGTAACTACCTGTGGCCCTACTGCCAGAAACCTCCTTCATCTCCCTCCCCGCACTCCCATGTTCACTCTGGTGTTATAAAAGAAGTGTTTTGAGTTTTAACACCAAAAGAGGAAAAACCCCAACCTAACAAACAAATAATACCAACAGAAATAACACAGCCAATTTATGGCAGTGTGCTTGAATAGGAGGATGAATACCAAAATTTAACTTTTTTGATATTGCAATTTGTGGGAAAAGTCTCCCCTGGAGCTCTAATCTAGCACTTTGAAATGGTTTTTTCCAGTTAAAAGAAGAATTTCCCATATGCTTGACATATTGCTGCATAAAATGAAGGAATGCAGGGGGAAAAAATGTTTACATACAAAACATACCCCACATGCATATTTATATTGAGAGAGAAAAATATTTTATTTATGTATGTATAACTTGACACTTTCAACATTTCTTGTAAATAAATGCCAAATGATTGTATTGAACATTAGTGGGCTATAGGTCTTCATTTCCATTTTTCAAATCTGGCTACGATTGCATACAAGTACCTCAAACACTGAACATCTGCGTGGCTTGAAAGCAACTAAAGCATGGTTTTGCTATAAGATATACTCTTACTAGAAAGTTACAAATTCAAGATTTACTGGTGGAAGTTTTGGTTCTGAGCAGCCTCAGACCAGATTTACAAAAAATGTGATAATTTAGCAGTATCAGTGGAGCCTTAATAATATTAATATCTAAAGACTAACAAACTTTTCTAGTTAGGGTACAGTTTAACATATATATGCATTAAGACAATATCCTGGAACTTTTCCAGGCAACTGTAGTGCCACAGATAAAGCCTTCATCCAACTTCATGTCTGACACTTTATACAATGGAATTACTATTTTCCATCTCTTACCTCCTGGTTTAGGACAATTTATTTCTGATTCTCTTTTGTTTCTAAGTTTCAAAGCGTAATTTCCTGCACAAACGAATATAGTCATAATTCAGGCTGTCCACCCACCCACCTAGTAACCTGTCTCAGCTAGCCCAGTTGCTGGAAGGAACATATAAAGCAAGTTCGTAGCTTGATGCTGGAGTGATATAATCTTTGCTTAATCTACTTAGTGTTTAAAAATGTAAATGTTAGCAGCTATCTCAAATACTAGACTGCTGCTCTCATGTAAGTTGCATGCTAGAATGTAGCACAAAGCAGTAATTGTATTCTTATGGGAGACTAAAAGTCTCCCAGCATCTGAGACACAGAAAATTGAAAGCGTAGTTTACATCTGCTAGGACTGAAATGTTGCAACTGTATCTCAAACATTTTGCAATTTGAAGCTCTAAAACCCCTAGGGCATATTATGTGCTGTAACAATATAAGTAAATAGGTTGTATCAAGCTAAAAAAACCCCAATTTGTGCCTCCTTTTCCTGTCTCTTTTTTCACCTTAGAAAGAAATACAGTACTTGAATATGGAACATTAGCTCTTCTTCAAAATTAATAATTTTAAGAAACTAAATAAATCAGTACATTGTTTCTAACATTGATTTCAGCCTTTCTTTTTCCCAACAGTTTTAATAGCTTTTTGGATATAAGGTTTGGCTCCTTCCTTGGGTTTAACTTCTTAAATCTGCAGTTTGTTTATCAAGAACAAAAAGCAGCTAATGCTTCCTAAAGAAGGGAAAGCAGCTCTGGGCTTTCTGAGTGCATCCACAGGAGCCGGCAAGGAAAGGGCAGCCCTGGTGCTCTGACTGTCCACACTGCTTGCTATGGGTTCACTCCCTGGCTCTGCTCCACAAAGATCTTTCCCAGACAAACCTGATGTGCTGTGGTCAAGCACTAATTGCTGCGGACACAAGCCAGGCCACTGATCCCCAGCCCTCCTTCATTTAGTGGTCAAGACACAGCCCTCTGTTCCTTGCAGGAGGATTTCTCAGCAAGCCAAGAGGTGCCAGAATTAAGACTTGATTCCTCATCTTTCACAGATTTTTGTAAATATGGCAAGACTGTATTCCCTCCTGCCATTGTCTTTTCCAAGAGAGGAAAGAGATGTGTGGTAAGGGTGTGTGCTGTCTGTGTGTGTGCACAACTGCACGTGCACATCTCCCCCTCTCTTTGTTTAGACCTCTGGGCATTGCTCCCATGTAACCTTTGTTCTGCTTATGAGCCCTTCTGTTCTTATTTTGGCAACACACACAAATATTTACTCATATTTATAAACAATCACCAATTCTATCTTTTCAGGTAAAATATCAAGAGAGCATGGCTCACCTGGGTGAACGTAAATGGACTCACGTGTTCCCTTTCCTGATGGTAGGTATTTCTGTGTGTACATGTCTCTCTAGTGTGAAAGATAACAGGGTTCTGCTTGGGTTATTCATAACCACCTGTGAATTGGGGCACAGCTACCCATGGCCTAGGGACTGAACCTCAATGCAGTGATCATTTTCATTCCATAAAACACCTGAGAATGTGCTGTTTAAACTGTAGCTGCTAGGGGGAAGGAGAAGGACCCAGGATGGAGCAGAGACAGAAGGTGCTGGAAGAGCACATTAGCCTGGGTGTCACATGAAGCACAGCCCTATTGCGGTTGAGGCCCAAGGCAGTGCACTATCTCTGTCTGTTATAGCTGTCCCTTGCAGCCACATTTATGAAGGCTCATTACAGCTGGGAGTGATGAGGGTGTGAACTCGGGCATTTGCATGTGCAGGAGAGCATGTGAGTTAACAGGTCAGGAGCTGTGGCCTTCAGTGTTTTAAGGAGTGGCAGTGCCAACAAGCATGAATGTCAAACTCTGAGAAACTCTTGAAAGTGATAGTACAGGGTTAAAGTGATTCCTAAAATTGTAAGAATTGTAAATGGGTAACTGGGGGGTAGAGAACTGAAACTGCTAGAAACAGGACCTTGGGAACAGAATGTTAGCTTTACTATAATTATAGCTATATCGTTTTAAGCCAATCAAGTATGACTCTAGCTGGGTAATAAATCAGGGAAGAATTCCCATCAGGCGATTTTTAGATGAAAGATTGTTAGTAATTGAATATGATTACTGTTTGACCAAAATCACAAGAATTCATGGTTGGGTAAAATCAATGCATACAACAGAACAATATGGGTTTAATAATTAATATATATTTATGTAACAGAAAGAGTATAAAAGCTTGTCCATTGCGAATCAAAGTCAGAGTCAGATTTGGGTCTGTACCCTGATTCCCAGAGCTCCTCAAAAAAAGCACCTGCACATAATCATTCTGTGATTATGTGTTTCCACGCTAACAGAAATACCAGGTTGCTGAAACCTGCATCTCCTTCCATTTAAATAGTGTAACCACTTCTGCTTCTGAGCTTTAGGGGTGTTTCACACTGCAGTGCTGGCTCTGCTGCTTGTTGAGCCCCTGCAGCAGTGCAGGGGGAGGGGGCGAGGCATGGAGGACGATGGCAGTGGAAGTGACAGTGCTCTGGAATGCTCTCTGGTGACAGGTCTCCCTGGTGTACTCTGCCAGTGCCGAATACTCCAACTGCGGTGAGAATGAGTACTACAACCAGACCACTGGCATGTGCCATGACTGCCCCAAGTGCGAGCCGGGTGAAGAACCTTACATGGTAATTTCAGCTTCTTCTGCTGCTGGGGGGAACATATCAAGCACCAAATGCAAAAAGCCCAAATGCTTTGATATGTGGAAGTAATGGGTAGGAAAGGAAACGGGGAAGGCTATGGATGCCTAAGCAGGAGCACTCACACCTCCAAGTGTGCCCTGGGAGCAAGGCATCTTGCATGCACACCAGCAATCCACATCCCAGGAGCAGCCTGTTAAAAGAGAAACTATAAAAATTGAAAGGTAGAAGTTCCACACACAGTCTCTGCCAGTCTGCTCTCATCTCAGCAGTTATTTAGAATTTGGTGCTGACATTCCAAAACAGAGTGATAAACAGTCTGGTCTCCTTGCTGGCCCCTCACACTGACAAGTTAATTTTGCTCTCCCGCAAAGATATTTGGGCGCTGGAGGAACTTGGATGTTTCTGCAATATTTTAAATTATGGTTCCTAAGTTACCATTTCATTTACAGCAGATAATGGTTGCTTATTAAAAAAAAATAAATTACTGAAATCCTGTTTGGTTTTAATGGGATAAACATCCTGTTGCAAGCATTTCACACAGTTGGTAGTCCCGAACAAGGATGTTTGAATAATAACCAGTTTGGTTTAGTTTTATTTAATCTAAATGTAATGTTCAGCTGGGACATGTGAGTTCAGAGGTTACAAAATCTTATCCAAACATTGCCTTTTGGGCTGTTCCCTCTGGGGTCTCCTAGCCTGAAACTGCTGATAGCCCTGCTGCAGTGATGTTGCTCCTGTAGGACTCTTCTCTACTCTTCCATTTTTAGTTCAAATTCCATCCAAGCATCAGCTGAAATTCACTTCCACAATTTGCTGGACTATGATAGAAGTGGCGGGGGGGGGCACTTGCAAGCAGTATGATGCTCCAGTTTCCCTTCTCCCTCTCCAGCACACAGCATGCTGGATCCTTGTATCCCTGCATGCTCTTTTAGACACTAAGAGGCCGAATGAGACTCTTTGAGACCCTTTGTGCTGCAAAGCCAGTGGGGCAGGCTGTGAACATTCTCTTTGGCTGGAAGCTGGTGTGCAGCACCAGACTGCTTTTGAGTGACTGTGTGTTGTTGCAGACGTGTGGATACGGCACCAAAGATGAGGACTATGGCTGCATCCCCTGCCCTTCAGAGAAGTTTTCCAAAGGAGGGTACCAGATATGCAGACGGCACAAGGACTGCGAGGGTTTTTTTCGAGCCACAGTCATGACACCTGGGGATCAGGAGAATGATGCAGAGTGTGGCCCTTGTCTCCCAGGGTAAGGACTTATCCACAGACCTTTGCTCTACCCAACTGGGAAGTACTTTTCTCTGGCAGCCTCTCCCTGTCAAAGCTGACTGTAGGTACAGTACTGGTAAATTATACTTTTTCATCTCTGCTAAAACAGTACATTTAAATGTTTCAAAAGCATTGGTGAGTTTAATAAACACAGAATCATAAAATTGCTAGGCCTGGAAGGGACACTAAAAAAGATGTTTTTAATGTTAGTGAATTCTCACTGAAGAAATAGCTGTTTGGAACAACTAGAAAACTTTTCCTCTTACTAGAGATGGCAAGGGAAAAAGCACAGGTGTGCAGTGCCATTTTAAACACTCAAAGAAATCCAGCTTGGCCTCCAGCTGTAGCTTCAGAGGGCCACCTTCTAAGTCCTGCTTCCTGCTTATGAGCTGCATGACAGCATCTTAAATACCCTGTAGGGTCTATGCTGGCACTACAGCATGTTTAGGGGTATAAAATATCTCCTCTCCAGATGTGAACAGCTGGCACATTTGTCAGTTGTTGACAGTATTAGCTAACATAGCTGTTCAGTGAGATTTACCAAGGCATTTTAGTCTCTGGGGTCCTTTCTACACAACAGAATGGAGTCTAAGGAGCTGTTAATGTAGTGTGTGTAGTGTTGTTCAGAGTCAAAACAAGTTTCAGGGCTGGCTGAAGGGGCTTAAAATAGGTGCAGTTTATTAACTCCATCTTTGTAATGGTCTCTTACACTCAGTGTAGTTCTGGTAATAATGGTGAGAAGGAAATTGTTACATTGGATATGTATATCCTTGACAATATTACAGAGGAAAGTCTGCAAACCCAAGCGTGTATTTGCACTCTTGATGCTTTTTGTAGGGTAAGTAAATACTCTAAAATACAACCTCACCTTATGTACCTTTTCAGTTTCTGCCACAATTTCTCTTTGTTTTAGAAAGTAATTCCTTCTGACATTTGGCTTTTGTGCAGTTTGCAGATGCTGTGTAACCCACACTCCCTATTGCACAGGAAGCCCTGTTAAAGAGGCCCTGCAAGCTTCCAGGTTTATTTTATCAGTGAGCCTGTCTGAAATTTTCACAGTTTACAAATAAAATGAAGGACTTGTCTAGCGGCCAGCCAAACAGACTGATTATGTGACCTGAAAAAAGCTCCCTCTTGACTTCCCCTCATACATCATAAAGAGCAAGAAACTTTAACAGTGGTCACCGTTAATGTTTTGCAATTTTTGTCAGGACTAATGAGGTCACCCAGGTGGGAGCAGGGTGCTGGCTGAAAATAATCAGCTTGCACAGCTGGTGCTTGGGGAGAAATCTCAAAACATCGTGTTTGCACAGGTGTAGCCTGTAGCAGAAACTGGTCTGCCGGAATCTGGCTGTGTGCCGCTCCTCCTGCAACGTTCAGGTCCTGGGATTGTTTGGCAAAGCCAGCAGTTAAGGAGAAACACCCTCTCTCAGTCCAAGCTGGAATAGATGGAATTCTCAAGATAAACTAAATATGAGCTAAAACAAGCTCTGAAGCTGCCCTGACTCCTCATGCTACTTAGAGTCCTCAGAGTTTGCTCCTTTGTGCTGGTGGGGGAAATGCAGAGCCTGTGTATCAGAGCAGAGAGCTGGTGAGTAGCTGATTGCCCTTATTTTCCCCTGTGCCACAGGGACAGCCAGGTACCTGGGTGAGTGGCAGCTGACAGGGTGCTCCCTTGCCTGGGCAGTAAACCTCAGAGAGCCCCTGAGTGCATGTGAGGAATAAAAGCAAGGTTTCCATTTTCAGAGGACTGCTTCCATACCACACTGCAGAGCTGCCCAAAGTAACAGCTCACATGCTGCTCTTTGCACTTAGGGACACCTCATCCCTTTGCTGCTTTTCACCAGCTCAGTAAAGAAGCCTGAGGAAAAGATGAGCATATGGCACATTCTGTACAAAAGTTTTCAGACAAAATGCCACTGAATTGGCAGCATTTTCCATTGGTTACAAGAGCCATCCTCTGTACTTTATCCTAAAATAAGTGCTGGATAATTATATATTTTTTCCTTTTATTTTCTTTTTTCACTATTACTGATGACCAATTTTAGGGAGGAAGGAGACCTTTGATAAAAGAGCAGATGTCATCCACTGCTTCTTTGTGTTCCCTCTTTTATAAAATAAAAATAATACTGTCCTGCTCACAAGAAATGTGCAAGATAGGGAAGATTTTAAAGCTTTGGTTCCAAAGCTGTGATCCTCAAAACCAAAGTTCAGTTGCCAGTGAACTCTAGAGGTACCTAGACTGAACCTCCTCGGACACTGCAGGCTTTGTCCTCTGCTCCCTGCCCAGAAGCTCTTCCATCATGGCAAACAGGACAGGTTAATATCATGGAAATTAGGTGTGACTCAGGCTATTTCCCTCAATGGGGTTATCCATTAGGTGTTCCTGGAGTGTGACTGAGGTCACAGCTGACTACAGGCAGCAATGGCTGGTCAGAGCAAGGGTCCCTCTAGCCTGGTCATCTTCATTCATTAGTGGCCATGAGGAGTAAGAAAAAGTCAAGTACAAATAATACATATCCCTTTTGCTGTCCCAGCACCTCTTTTCAACTTGGGGTGAGTCTCCAGTTGCCTCACAAGATAGAATTGCAATGGGATCATTTTCTTTTTAAATGCAGTCACAAATGCCTCTGCCACTGACACTTCCCCGTTTCATGTGTTTGTCCATGGCTACAGCAAATGCAGGATCAGTTCTCTGAGAGGTTTTAAGAAGGAGTGAATGCTCCTCTGTTTTCTGCAAGAAAAGGTTTAGCCAGTGAATTTCTAATGAAACTAAGTTCCACCCTTGCTGTTCTGGATAAGGCAGCAGATGCCTCCACCAAGAACTCTCCTCATTGCTGTCTCTCTGCAGACTGTTGTGCTGAGAACAGCACCCACCCCTCTCCACCTCCTGCCCCAGTCCCAGGCAGGCCCCCTGTTCCTGTGGGACAGCAGGCCTGAACCCGAGTCCAAGTCCTTGAGTCTGGAATGACACCACCAAGGTTAGCCTGAGATAAGCCACTATGGTTTTAATCAAGAAAACAAGTCAAATTTTCAGTCTCGCCTCTATTCTTGGATTTTGCCTGTAGTCCCTCCAAACCTGAGCCTGGCAGGTACCAGGGAAAGAAAGATTTAATATCACAGTGGAAGAGTAACATTGTGAAAATCCATTTTGTCGTCAGTGGGTCACTTCTCCATAGTTGGCGATATAAAGCTATCACATATTTCCAGCATTACCTTTAATATGTGGTGTATTGGAAACAACCAGAAACATAAATCTGTTGCCAGTACTTCGTGGGCATGAGTCACTAATGTTTGCACCTGCAGAGTTTCCTACTCACATGAGTGAATGGTTGCCTGCCACAAGCATCCTCTTCAGTTTTCTTTACATGTCCTCCACCATTCTGCATTGTGGTGAAAACCAAGAATTATTCCACCAGCTTGATTTAATTGTCAGAAGGATTGTTTGTCTTTCCTAAACCAACACAGCTATTAGACTGTGGATCCTAACAGTCCTGTATTTTTCTTCATAGATTTATACATATCTTTGGGTTTCCACTCTTTTGTTTTGTGGTTTGGCAGCCTTTTCCTGTGTATTTGTTAACTGTTTTACAACCTAAAATTATGTAGGCCCCCTTAAGAGAGGAAAGATGGAGTTTTGCTCCTGAGAGAATGGTAGAGTGGCACATGGGGCACAAGAGATATTTGAAGGAAGAAGGGAGGCTGAATCTTTTAAAAGCAATAAGAAAGAAATGAGGAGCATGTGTAGTTCCCCTGCTCTCTGAGTTTCCTTCACTCCCTGTCTCCCCTTTGCATCTCTGTGTATTCCATTTCCTGCACTTATATCTCTTATTGGCCATTCATTAATACACCAGCTGATTTTGATGGATGGTTTCAGCAATGATTTCCTAACAATGCATACATTTTTCAGAAAAAACTTCACATGCAGAGACAGGTACATAAGAGCAGAAAACAGATATCCAGTTGCACAAAATGTTTGTAGTGTTGAGTTCCTGTCTACACAAAATAGATCATGAATTTATTCATCTCTTCATTAAAATATGTAGTGATTTACAAGTGATTTGTAAAGACATATTCGTAACATCAACAGTATGATGTTATATCAACATATGTATGATTCTGATGTAATTACTCATTAGGGTGCATGTGGATCCAACTCTTGAGTAGCCAATTACCTTATTTCAACACTAACTTTATTAGCAGCCCAGAAATTCAAATTATGAAAACCTTTCCTTCACACTGTAATTCCACTATCAGCAAGGAAATAAAAAACCAAAGCAAACCTGTAAAACCTAATCTGCCTTGCCCTGTGAGGATGGTGTTTTCCTGTATTTTTTATTATGATCTGGCTCAGATTTGGTTCTAAGATTACAGAGATTATTCTTACAGTGTTTGTGAGTGAAATTAGCCAACCATATCCAACTGGTGGTCTTGCTTGAAAGATTACTGCTTCAAAAAACTACATTCTCTTATTTTGAAAAATCTTATTTCAGGGCATGCTGTAAACTGCAGCTTGAACTCAGCAGGGAGACTAATGTTGTTTTAGGTGATGTTACCACTTCTTGTCATGTCTAGATGTTTGATTAATTACATTTTAGGAGGAAAGGAAGAAGAAAAACATAGTCTCTATTCAGGCAATTTGAAAAAAAAAAAAAAGTCTTTGCCTCAAATTGCTTATAGAAGTTTTTTTAAAATGATTTTATCTCCATATAATTGGTTGCTGCTGAACCATGTTCAGTCATATCATATTAATTTGCACTGTTTTGCCTCTTCTTGCCCTTCACTGCAGTTACTACATGCTGGAAAACAGACCTCGGAACATCTACGGGATGGTTTGCTACTCGTGCTTGCTGGCACCTCCCAACACCAAGGAATGTAAGTGTTCTGATGTTTCTATGCATTTCTTCTGGTTTTGACTTAAAATCATCTGGAAGCTCAATGTGAAATCTTTCAGTGATGATAATTATGCTCAAACAATAAACCCAGCTCCAGTTAAGCAATTTCTGCTTCCAACTAGCCTTGCCAACAGAGAGAGGGAATGCTTATCATTTGAGGAAAAATGAGAATCTCTGATTTTAAGTTCTACTATTGCTCATTTGTTTTCCAGTTTTTATCTGTTAAGATATCCCATGCAAGACTTATTATGGTTACTTAACTAGTAGATCCAGGAAATCCCATGTCTGTGTATTTTTTTTAACTGAGTTTCAGTTCACCTGTGAAGAAAACATGGGACAATTTGTAGATTTGTTATTTGTAGGAGTAAAAGGAGTAAAAAACACCTTTTCATATCCTTTGACTGCAAAGTGATTCAGAGTTTGACATTGACGTCTGGTGGTCAGCACTGATAAAAGAATTAGTTCTGTAGATTTCATTGACAAAAGGGTCTGTAGTTTGCTAATTGAAGAGATCATGTATAAATGTGTGTGTGACACCCTAGAGGTACCCAGAGGTTTGTTTGCATACCATGTACCTGCAATGGCTTATCCATCCTCATGCCATGGGGAGGAGGGACAGCTCACACCAGCACTGTCCTGCAGGGGCAACCCCCCAGAAAACTGCTGCCTCCTTTAGGGGGCAAAGAAAATGAGAAAAAGAAAAGGATAAACAAGGCTCTCTCTGAATAACCAAATTACTTTGACACCCCCTCAGAGAATCTGGAGATCAGGACAAAAAGCTTTAAAACAAAACAACAACAACAAAACCCCAAACAAGCAGAAAAAATGAGCAGTTCCCCAGAAAAACCTGATGCCTCAAAACCAAAATCCTGCCTGTCTTCTCTTCTTTTAGAAATCTTTGTCATGAAAAGGAATTGCAATATTTTGTCTGCTTGATTTGAAAGCAGGGGTTGAAAGTCCCAGAGCATTTATTTATGTACATAAATAGCAATTGCTTCATTCAGATGCTGCAGAAATGTGTATCACTGGAAGTCACTTTAAAGAAGGATAGGACATGAACATCTCCCACCTTTCCTACAGTTTGTTTGGAGGAGCCAGGGGATGACCACCACCTCCCAGAGCTCCTGGTGAGCAGTAGCAGTCCAGAAGGAAGCATCTCCCCAAGCTGTCTGCATGCCAAGGGACTGCTCTGTTGTACAGCTGCTCATCCCATTTGGCTGCAGAAACCCACCCAGCCCTGAGATTGCCCTTCTGCCTGAGACAGTGGGAGTGGGTGAAGGGCAGGGTGAGCGTGGTTTTGGTGAGATGACATCTGTTTAGGAGGTGAGGTAAGGGTGCTAGGGAGGACCTAAATGTGAGATATGGGAAGAAGGTGCAGAGGTAAAGGAAAGCACAAGGATAGGAAGATCGTGGTTTAACCCCAGCTGACAGTCCAGCCCCAGGCAGCCAGTCACTCCCATACACAGGGAAGAGAAGGGTTCAAGTGAGATAACTCAATGATTGAGATATAGACAGTTAAATAGGTAAAGGAAAAGCTACACACATCCAGCAATGCTGCAGAACAAGGAATCCATTCTCCACTTCCCATGGGCAGTTTGGTATCCAGCCAACCCCAGGAAAGCTGAGCGGCATCACATGTAATGATGACTTGGGAGCACAAATACCTTCACCCCAAATGTGCTCCACTGCCTCCTTCTTCCCCAACTTTACATGCTGAGCACCACATGGTGTGGGATATCCCTCTGGTCAGCTGGGGTCAGCTGACCTGGCTGTGTCCCCTCCCAGCTCCTGGTGTACCCCCAGCCCCCTCACTGATGGGTTGAGAGGCACAAAATGTGCTGTGTAAGCGCTGCTGAGCAATATTGAAAGTATCTTGGAATTATCAACACGTTTTTGGTCACAAATCCCAGCCTTAGCCCCATACTAGCTGCTATTAATGAAATTAACTCTACCCCAGCACAGAGCCACACCCAGCACAGAGTCATGGATAGGGGGGTATGGTGAGAGGGTGCAGATGCACCTGGCTGCCCCATTGGTGGGAATAGAACCATGCCTGCTGCCAACCCATAGCTGGAAATTAATCCATTCCTCAGCTCAGATGGTCTGTCTCAAACACATGCTGAAAGAGGTTGTCAGTAGTGTCAGGCATGTTACAACTCACTGACTTGGGAAGAAACTATCACATCTTACGGCTATTACGCTCCTAAAAGAAAATAAATCTTTGTCTTTTGTAAAGCATCTGGCAGATACATCAGATAATGTGTTTCTATAAGTATGATCAACACAACTGATCAACAATGTGCAATTTTTAGCTTGATAAACACAAGAATAAATATGTATTATCTTTGTGAGAAATTTAGGCAGGTGCATAAACCAACAAATTGATTGGGTACTAAGATAAAAGAGAACATTAGTGCTAGAAGGATTAAATATTTCCATTTTAATCAAGTCCATGAAAGCAACCATTTGATTACAAGTGTTCAAAAAGCAAGAAAGTGTCTCAAAATCCACATCCCTCAAACCAATAAGCTCAGGTAATTTGGTTTATGATATCTAAATCTCTGGACCCCATTTGGAATGGCAGTGCCCCAGTTCATTTATACTCCAATTGGAAAATCAGCCTTGCTGCAGGAACCCCTTGAAATTCTCTGTTGAAGGCAGTGTAAAATCTGGTATTAGCAGATGATCTTTTTCACACATTTCACTGTCATTAGATTATACCAGTCAGAGCAAAGAAGAGGTGACATGTTAGTGTTGCACAACTGTGGAATTTTTTGAGGTTTGCAAATTCCAAACTCATCTAAGTGCTGTGCTCTGAGCACATAACCTTAACAAGAGGATGAGGTTTCTGTCACATGGAGGATAATACCAGCATGTTGGTAGGAATTGTTCCTTTGTGCAGAACAGCCTCTGCTTATTAACTGGACGTCAGGATGAAGAACCTAGTATGAAAACTCAAAGTGGCCCCAGAAATCTTCTGTTCCTTTGCTGAGACTTCAGGATAGCAATGAACAGCATTTAGGAGCCTAACCCTCACACTACAGTGTTGTCTCTGCCCCAGAGCTCCAAATTCTTCAGAAACTCTCCTGCATACAGCACACCACTGGAGAAAGGTGACCCAGCAGGGCACAAGGAATTGAGAGTGGTAGATTACTTAAAAATAGGAAGCTCGGGGTGACAAGCTCTAAGTTTACAACTCTATACAGAAAACCAAGGGTAGATAAATCCTGTTTCAGGCCTTCAGTAGGGCAAGACAGGATGGGAGAACAGTGGTGCTCTCCTTAGCTGTAAACATTCCTTGCTGAGAAAGTGCCTGGACTATGTGTTACAGATGGCCAAGTCCAGGGGTATGTGCCCCTGCATGGAAACTTGCTCAGGGAATTTGTCTAATGACACATTTCATCTAGCTGAAAAGCATTTGGGTTTGATCAATGGGTAAGCAAATATCTTTTAGCTCATATGCAGTCAATAAGACTTGAAATGGCCAAGGACACAAGATGAATACCCCATGCCCCAGCATCTGGAAATACTAGTGTAAAAAGGACTGGAAGTGAGAAAGAAATTCCTTGATGTGCCTGTGTCACCTTGTTGGGTTTTTTTGCCCTCCGAAAGGACTTGAGACATAAATAGCACAAAACAGCATGGAAAAGAGGGGGAGGAAAGGGAGATCATTCACAGAGGCCAGAGGTTTGAGGCAAACAGGTCACCTGTTTATGGTCCTGAAAATCTCACTGGTCTGAAGGATGGGAGCAGCAGTTCTGCAGCCTGGGAGAAATAACAGGCTTCAGTGGCAGCTTGTGGGCAGTGGGCATACAGGGGGAAAGGGCTGTGCATACATGAGCATCACAATGTGTGTCGTGTAGCAGGAAAGCTTTTTCTTACTGTGAAAAAGGTGAGCACCACCATGAAGACTACAGTTTGCCCCATCTGGTGCACTGTGAAACAGCTATGGGAGATTTCTGGGCTCTCAACATGCAGCTCCCTCGAGTCTCCTGTGCAGGAGCTTCTGTGCTGAGCACAGAGGGGCACAGTGCAAAATGCCAAGGGTGTGAGAACTTCAGCTGTGCTTGAGGCAGATCATGAGCCGTCAATGCCCCTTGCCGGCACTAAATGGGGATCTGGTACCTCTGTGATAAATAACAGCACTGCAAAACGGAGGGGAGGCAGGTTTTCCGTGTAAATCAAACCATTTAGGTAATGAGCACCAAACCACTTTAAGATGTGGCTTCCCACAGTTAATGGTGCTGGATTTTGCATCAACATCTCTGGAATTGGAGTCACTTCAGGCCTCTGACTGTGTAGGGTGTTTTTGTTGTTTTCATTTTCTTTTATCCAGTGTAAAAGTATATGCAAAAGACAGGAGATCTAGCCATATATGGAGTTTCTCTGGCAGAGAGGTACAGTTACTGCTGGAAGAGATTTTGTCTTTTAGCAGCTGAAACTCTCAGTTTATGTATATTAACTGTCTCCTTCTCTTCAAACTTTGATATTTGCCACTCCAATTCAAAAATGTTGGGGAAAAACAAAATCAAACCCTGCTACAATAACTTTAGGAACACTTACTTTGAAGCTGAATTTACACAATTACATCAAATATGCAAATCCTTTTCCACTCAGAGATTATTTGTCTAGAGAACTTCAGCAACTGAAGTCTTTTTAATCTACTGTATGTATTCATAAATGTGTATGTGCCTACAATACTTCATGTTATTTATTTTTTTTTTCTGCTGGGTTTATATATGAAAACAGGTACAATAACCAACCTGTGTAAGTTTTTACCTCTCACAACTACAGTGGTAGTTTGGCAAAATTTTTTAAGAATTGTTTAAGAAATTAAGAAAAATATTGATAAAGGAAAATATATGTGTTCAGGCTCTTTTTTTAATACCAGAGAGCAAATTATTTATAGAAATAGAAATGATAATTTTTCTTATTGTATCATTAGAACTTAAAAAAGAACTAAACAGATGAGATGGAACAGTTGACTCACAGTTCATGGTTTTGTGTGATGAGGTGTATTCGGGTGTACACATCCAAACCCACGTACTGAAGACTCAGAACTCAGCCTCCTTAATTGAAGGGCTTGACACAAACAAACTTAATGCCAAAACCACTGTATTAGTTAAAATAATTATTTCAGAGATTTTTATTTTAACTTTCCATTCTTTGTAGTATCACTAATTTCCATTCCTTGCCAGCTTTATCCTTTTGTAATACAATCAGCAAAAGGACCTTTTTTCCTTCTGTTTCAAATTATGCCTACAAATGAATAGGCTGGTTATCTGGAACTAACAAACTTGTTTTTTTCTTTTTTTTTTGAGTTGTTTGATCTCTGAACACCCATTTCCTCTTCACATGTGTACTGGGAGAGATGTTGAAGGCTGTGCTTTATTATTCACTGGTGGTATGGTCTGATTCTCCTCCCCTAAGGGTTTGTCCATACTAGGAAAGGAACCTAACCTTAGGATAAAATTGGCCAGCTTCAGCCATCAGCCTTCAAGGGGAGAGATCTGAGAAGAAAATATGGGTTTTGCTGTCTTCAGCTGCTGGGAAAGCTGAGCTCAGGTATCCCTCAGGAGGTTATGTGGTCCTGATGCAATTCTTCCCAATAAAAACACTCCAATGACTTTGATGTTTTCATTGATGCTGGAGTTGCAGCTCCCACAGTGAGCACAACCCACCTGTGGGAGACACTGCAGATCTCTGCAGGATTGCTCTGACTGGGGTCAGGAGCTGAAGAACCTGCAGAGTTGCAGCCTTGTACCACCTATTCCAATGGGCTGGCCACCAGGACACCAGGGAAATGGGAGACCAGCTCCAGGCAGGTCTGTTCTCTTCCTTGTGATGGTCTGAAGTCATGATAGCAAAGTTTAAAATGGCAATTATCCCCTTCATGTTGCACAGAGAAAGAGGTGAATTCCTGGACAGAGGCTTAGTTCATGGAGTGTTTGTCTATGACTTTCCAGTGCTGTGCAATGGTTATGGCTCCCAGTGAGTCCTAAACAAAGCTTCAGCAGGTGCAAATAAATTGTCAGACTAAGGCCATGTGGCCTATAATCATCATCACTTCCCTGCCTTGGCAAAATAAAAGGAGAGAGAAATAGAATAGTTATAGACATTATAGAAAGCACAGCAGCAAAAAAATATTTCCTTTTATGTGATATGGTTACTTACAGAGAGATTGACCAGACTGGAAACAAAAGTTTAATTCTCAGGAATTGATTTACTTCATGCTCTTCACGGTGTAATAGCTACCTACAACTGAAGTATCTACCTGTGACTCCAGGAAGTATCAGAGTAACTTATAGTATTCTGTAATACTAAAAAAATAAAGATCACTCAGGCAATCCTCCATTGCCTGGGATATGTTCTGTTATCAGTGATCTGTGATATTTTTAGAGTTGGTTTATGTTTGGTTACTGAAGTCATATGTAGGCAGCTCAGAATGCAGGTTGGCTTTGACAGCGGCTTTAGCTTCCATGACTTTCCAAGTGCGCAGTCATTCCACTTGAAGTGTTGTTTCCCTAAGTTTGAAAGGAAACCTTTCATGTAAGTACCTGAATACAGATTTACATTATTTAAAAGTTCTGAGCCCTGCTTTCTACATATCTAGGTCTTTATTTATGACTAGGTTTAGTTTAAATCCAGTTTTAACTTTGTCAGCCATAAACTGTCTACTTTTATTGACTTTCAACTCAGTATAATTTATTTTTCATCCCATGTTTCAGGCTGGTAGTTACTTATTTGCATGTCTGCTTTATCCTACTTCAGCCCATGAAAGAGTCTCAGTGATGGCACTCACAGCTTGTCTGTGCCATTCATAGCTGGATTACGCCTGGGAGAGGAGGGATGCATCAGGAGAAAGCAAGCTGCACTCAAGAGCAAGAAATAGATACACATATAGATACCAGTTTTTAAAAATGTGTCTTGTTTTATGATCACTGAGATAGTCTGTTGTGTACAGACTTTGGGGATTTTTATAACATGTTATTAAGTATTAAATAGACTCAAAAAAAAAAATCTGTTGCTAGCTGTGAGCAGCAGTCCTTTGAATGGACCAGTAAGCTGATACCCAGAGCTATGTCAGGGACACATATGGTCTCCTACTACACCAGATTTTATTCACACACACTTGCAAGGGGCATGGTGGTAACACCTCCTTTCCCTGTGCCCTCCACCTCCTCTCACAAATCTCATAGTTTTGTTTGTCACTTCTTACTCTAAGTTCTGTTTCAAGGTACTAGAAGAGCTGGAATAGTCTGTTACATAAAGCAGAAACAACAAAAAAGTATTTTATTGCCCAGCATTTGTTTCCTGAAAGAACAAAAGGCTGCTGCATGGTAATTTAAGTTAAAGCTATCTTTTGAGTTAAAATCCCCAAACATTCAAAAGTGAATGCAGATTTAATTGTTCTTTTAAAGAAAAGGTATGGAGAGATTTTTTTAGTTGAAACTCTATTTAGACTCCAAGAAAGTTACTACTAAATCACTTTTTTTTTTAATAAAAACATTTATAATGCAAAAGTTGACCAACCACAAGTGATAAACTTCTTTTCTAATTTCTTTATCACATTCCTACAGTATTACATGCAGGTGTCTAGGAATATAAACCACTCTTTTGAACAGTTATATTACAGCCATCGGTCTTTATTTAAAAAATAGAGTTGTTTCCATATGGTGTGCTATAACACCTTAGGATTTCTCTACCTGAGCTGTATCTAAGGCTTTATAGATTATGTGTCATCTATATTGGAAGCAGAATTAATAATGTGATTGGGATGTAAAACTGGATGTGCACAGGAAGCAGCAGGTCTGAGTTGTTCCTTTTTGCTCATACAAAGGGAAATAAATTGAAATTCCACAAAAGGTGGCAGTTTGGTTCCTCTTGTAGTGCAGGTGCATGAATTGGCACTTTCTTCTAAGCCACATCTAAAGATAAATCTTGGCTCATAAAGGATGTGCCAAATTATTAAATTTGACAGTAGACTTAAAACATGTGTAATGACTAACTCTGACCCAGGCATGTGTAACAGGCCACCACATTCTAGCAACCAGCCTTGATTTTGCCATGCCAGTGCTACAGAACAAACAAGGTGGTTCTGTTGCCATGCAAAGGACACTCTGCCCGTGGGCTCTGGGGCTGAAGGCTCTCCCTGGCGTGCACAGGAGAGGGGGCTGTGTTGTCCATGTGTGTGCATGGTGTGGGCAGCACAGCCTGCCCTGGTGTACGGTGGAGCTGGGTGAAGGGTGACGATGCTGAATGAAGAGTGGTGACCTTCCGCCTTACCCTTCCTGTGCTACTTGCTGCTGCCTGACTTCCCACTTTGAAAGGCTCTACTTCCTTTCACAGATGGGTGAAAAACACAAAGTTAACAATACCAAGAGACTGAAAGATTATTAGGCAGAAATACTTGGATGACTTCATGCTTCAGGTGAAAGAAAAGAGAGGCAAGTTTGCTAAAACTCACTTGTGGAGATGAGCTGAAGCTTGTTAGCTAAACACCAGGCAGACAAAGCAGCACAGTTTGCCTGTGTTCATGGAGAGGCAGTGTCAGAGAAGCTATTGTTGACTTGTTGCAGCTTGCAAGGACCGTGCAGAATTCCAATTGGCTGTAACTAGATTTGCCAGGGGGGCTGCAAGAACAGGCGTAAGCCTGGTGGCTGTGCATGAACATGAAGGAAAGTATCAGGCTACAGCACTGGCCATTTGCTAAATTTCCTCTGTTGCCCAGCCACGATGAGTAAACACAGAGGTCATGACCAAGGATGATTCACTTCAGTTTTGTGAAGAATTGCTGAAAATTTTACAAATTACCTGTCTTTAATGTCTACTACCTGCAGATGACAGCTTCATTTACTGATCCCTGGATAGTCTTAGTGCATTGCAGTTTCTGGAGCTGATAACTAATTCTTCTTAGAAGGAAATCTGTCACAGAGAAAGGACCAGAGGCAAGATTTATGTAATCTAGCCTTAATTTGCAAAATACGAAGTGCATCTGAATTAATAAATTAATATATTTAAAACCTTGTGAAAACTCTTACTCCATTTGAAAAAATACCAGTTACAATGAGTTAATCCATTTCCTTCCAACAAATGATGTTTGAATGAAGTTTTATGATTATTAAAGAAAATTTCTTTTGAAGATATCTGCAACTCATACTTTGTGGCCTTTTTAGGTGTATATTTCTTATTCACATGCATTTTCTTAAAACATGTAGACATGTTTTATTTAGACAGTACTTTTTTTTCTTTAAAAAACTTATTTCTCTTCATTTGAAGAATGTGTATATTGCTTTGTTGTTAACCATAGAACATTTCTCAGACCATTCCAGACCTCTTGATTTCTTTTCAAGTTTACCTGGTGATTTGATTTCTTTGAATATTTATTTGGTCAAAAGAAGGGCACAGTGAGCTCTCATCTAGCCTAGTTGCCAAACCAGCTTGTGGAGCCATGTGCTGTGCACACCTTACCAGATGACTGGGACAGCTTTTTGCCTTTAGGTCTGCTGAATTTCATTATCACTAGACTTTTTCCAAAGGCAGCTAAGACAAAGCAGGAGGAATTTCATACCTCCTCCAAGACAGAAAATTATTTTCAGTGTCCATTGATAGTAGCTGTTTGCATTATGTGCTTACCAATGGCTATAAAGTTCATTTGAGAAGGAAGATAACACTTACTCCCAACCCTAATATTTTTGTTCTGTTTTGGAATACTATGCAAACACCTTCCTATATAAAAGCATTCCCATAAACAGCTTTATTCCAAATAATATGCACTATTGTTTGCTGTTGTCAAAATATGTTATTTTATGACTTGGTTTAGTGCTTTGAAGACTTGGTGCATGGCACCAACTTTAACATTGACTGTAGAATTTAGACCTGGAAACCCCTACTGGACAATCTCACCCCTCTGACAGGATGAAGTTTTCCTATAACTTCTTAATTTAATTTTTCAGTGAATTTTCACTCTTTCCGGGATATAGATTTGGACCGACAGGAAATCATAAGAAACATACTGTCCAGTTACATTACAGGAAATTCTAAAATTCCCTTTTATGACAGTACAGTTCCATGGAACAGGAAAGCAATCAACACCATTATTTGTCACCTTCCCTAGGTTTTCCTGGGGAGTCATGAGGGTTTGCATACAATCACAGCTACTCAGTGATGCTGCTAGTGAAGGTTGCTTGTGAGATGCACTAGTTTGATGAACCTACCAGCTAAGTCTCAGTCTGCAGTTGCAAATACTGGCGTGGGTTATAAACTGTTTGAGTAATCAGCTGGATCCTGGAAAACTTTCTGCTACCCAGGACAGATCCATAACATGGGAATCTATGTGTAACAGTTGGCTTTTTCTTCTGAGTTCCTATCTGTTCAGGGGTTTGACTTTCACTCCCTCTGGACAGTGTGCAAAAACATGGTCTGTAACCCAACTTTCAGTGTACCAGTAACACATTTTGGGATTAGGGACATTTCAAAGAATGAGTAGTTCTTGTGTCCTTTGCTAATAAATGGGAATGCAACCTAGCCAGGTGAAGGCTCTCTTTCCTTGAGCCAACCTATTCCTTTGACTGGACAAAGTAACCATGGAATTTAATGGCATTTTTGTTTCTATTGCAGGTGCAGGCACTAACTCTGGCATTTCAGCCATTTTCCCAAGCACCTCTGGCACAAGCACTTTCTCACCTTACCAGCATGCTCACAAAGGTAAGAGTGCACTCATAGGGTTAATTTAGCAGCTCTTTGTTTTGCAAAGGGCATCAACAAAGTGCAACCAAACTGAAAGTATCTGTTACTGTTTTCATTGTCACTATTTCCAGATTTCTAAAACTGCTATTAGAAATAATTCAGAATTCATTTTTTGTTTCTCACTTAATCAACCCCACTGTTTGTCAGCTGAACATAAAAAGGATTTGAGCTGTACCCAGTGATTCCAGCAATAAATTTAGCTCATTATTTGTAACTTTACAGAAATAGCACTCTGCCTCAGCAAAGCTTAGAATAGTGAAAATAACTTCATGCACAAATATGGTCAGTCTCTTATTGAGCTAACATAAACAGTTCTCCAGCACGATCATTAGGCTTTTAAAATTTTTGAACCTGAGAAGACAAAACGGGAAAGGTGCAGTTAATGAGGTACTGACAATGCTGTTCTTCTTGGTATTGTCTGAAAACATGACTGTTAGGATCACATTTTCAGAGAAATGAAAGCTTTCATGCCTTTTAGCATATCTATAATTTTCTGCATCTTTTCATGCCTTTTCAATTCTAGCCTTCTGCATCCAAGTTTTCTTTCTGAATATCTTTTCACATAGCTTATTATAAATTCACCTTCTAGCCATGCTGTTTTTTTAAGTATCTGTTAGAAAAACATCCATTATTCTATGAGTGCATTGTATCCTCCTTTTAACTTTGAGCTTTTGGGGCAGCCACAGTAATCAACAGTAATTTTACTTCTTATTCCCTTTGTATATTTACTAGTTTTTGCCTTGTCAACGCTGATTCCCAGAATGCAGTGCTACAAAAGCTTCTACTCTTGCATATGTACAGCTTCCCATCTTTGTATCTGATGGATCAAATATTCTTAATGAATACTACTAATTGGTTTATGCATAAATATCAAAATTTTGAGAAATTTTTAATTAACTTGGCTTTGAGAAGCTACACTGTTTTTCAATGCTTAACAAATAACCAAGACTCAGATAAACTAAAGAATTACTCTGTGTAGAGCAGAGTGCAAACTGTCAATAATTCTCTGATCCTAAGAGTTGCTCCTTCTTTTTTTTTTTTTTTTAATTCCAGCAGATCTTTCAGGACAAGGACATCTGGCTACAGCTCTTATAATTGCTATGTCTACTATCTTCATAATGGCTATTGCCATTGTCCTCATCATCATGTTTTACATTGTAAAAACAAAGCCATCTGCTCAAGGTAATTGTTCAGCAGGTAAAATTTTAGTTGCAAATGCTATTTTTAGAAACATTCTGAGAATAATTAGTGTTTGTTTGTATATTCTAGCCTGTTGCAAGAGCCACTCAGTAAAAAATGTTGAAGCTCAGGCTAACACACAAGAAGAGAAGAAAGAAGTGCAAGGTACAAGTTATTTTAGTTTTGTTTTTTCTATCCAAGACAACATTGGGCTTAAATATTCTTAATACTTTTCTCTTAACTGCAGTTTCTCCTTTGGAGTATATAAAACCCTCACCAGTTTACTAAAGAACTGTCTATACTAGATTTTTGTTCTTCCAGAATGTCACTTAATCCTCTGAGAGAAATTAAAAATATAGCAGGATTTATTTTGTCAGTAAGGTTGCCAGCAGAACTAGCTGCTGACAGAAAGCCCTAGTTTGGAAACTTATTGCCAATTTAAACTTCTCTAATTGTTGTTCTACAGATAATGTTGTGATATTCTCTGAGAAAGAAGAGTTTGAAAAACTTACAGCAACTCCAGCTAAGGCTGTCAAAAGGTGGGTAAAAGATAAATACACTGCCAGTTTCACTGAAATGGGAGAGGCATATGGTCATCATTCATCCTGGTACAGTGGAACACAAATTTGATGGGTATGCTGGTAAGCTGCTGCAGCAGGGCAAAGATCAGATGCCTTAGTAGGCTTTTCCCCCTCTGGTTTCTAAGAGATGATAACAGACATCGTGAAGAGACACCTGCGTCCTCCTCATTCCCTCTGTGACCAATTCATCAGCTCTTGGGACTCCATCTCCTCTTTTCAGACCTTAATTTCTGGGACCTAAGTGCAGCTCCCACTCACATGGCCTTACTGAGGTTCCCCTTCCCTTCTGGGCAGGAAGAGTAAAAATAGCTGCCACAGGCCTTAAGGAAACCCCTTGTCCCTAGCACCATCTGGATGGCATGGTGTGGTAGTTTTCCTCATCTTGTCTCTGCCCAGCAGCCAGACATGCCTGGGTAACATGATTAAGGTGGGCTGAACATTGTCCTCAGTTGGAAAATCCCTCTGTAAAGGGATTCTTGCAAACTACCTGTGACTGTGTGCCTTGGTGGGCACTGCACATACACACTGGGCTGGTGAAGGCTTTTACATTCACAGGATTTCAGAGGAAAGGCATTTTAAGAAATAGAAAACACTTTTATTCCACTAGTCTGAGATAGCAAAAAGAAGATGACTGAGGTGAACCCATGAGAGGCTTCACTAAGATAACCACATCCTTCATTTTACAGTGAAAATGATGCATCTTCTGAGAATGAACGACTTTTAAGCCGGAGTATGGATAGTGATGAAGAAGCTGCAGTTGACAAGCAAGGGACTCCAGAGAGATGCTTGTTATCTTTAGTGCATTTGGCCAGAGATAAATCTTCTACAAGCAATAAATCAACTGGGGTAAGGCTACCTTGAGATTTTAAAATTTAGAGCATTTTTCTACTTTTTTTAAAGAAAAAAAAATAGGAAAAATATCAACCCCTCAAAATGCATTGTAGGGTAGACCAGATTGATTTGCAATAGCTTCTCCAGAAAAATTTGTTATAGAATCTCCTTTGCATAATGACATATATGCATATGTATTGTGTTCAGGGATAAAAATTAAATTTTCTACAAGAAACGTTCTACAATTAATTAGCTTTTTTGAGTATTATATGTTACAGTTTAAAGAAAGAAAAACCCCATATAACACCAATCCCCTGTCATAGCAAATGCTAAGACAGTAAAATAATGAAGTAGGCTGGATTTGGCTGACAGCAGAAAATCTGAGTACCTTGACCCAGCTGCATTGGTATTTCCATGGCACAGATTTTTCAATAATATCCGGAGATGTGCTTGGTTTCCGTGTGAATTTTGAAAAACACACATGTGGTTTGAAGGTCATTCCTGTGCCCTGAAGGACACTGTAATTCACTGTATTGCTGTGGAAGGCCTTTGCTTCTTCCTGCTGAGCATGTACTGCTCAGGGCTTTTTATCTCACTTGGAGTTTTTAAAGCACAGTTAAGGCCACACCTCACCCACACAACCTTTCAGTTTGTGTTGACATCAAACTGCCCTTAAAAAGAAGGTGTCTGCTCAGATTTTTTTAGTATTTCAAATTTATTTTAAAATGGCTATAGCTAGGTCCAAATCACATCATTAGTATCAAACACCAAATACTATTCAAGAAAAATAGGTTTGAAAATGCATCTTTTTTCATGTTTGTATGTTTTAAATTGTTGGGAGGATCAGCTCAAAATCTGCAGAACACAACACTATGCAGCTGGGATCAGACACAAAATCTCAACATGTTAAATGGTTTTGTAGTTGTAGACATTTATGACCATCTGAAAATAACTTATTATTCCACTGCTCATATTTTGAAGTTCAGGTTTTTGAGGTTTCTCTAAATATCCAACCTTATGATGCTTCTGTAAGCACTGGCTTGCAATAGGACAGTACACCTTGGGTAGTCATGAAATTAGAATATTTCATAAGAAGCAGGTTACCTTCGAAAGACCATATATCATAGATACATCCTCCAGAGTAATTTGGATAGATAGCTTATAAGTGCACCTAAAGCATGAACATTTTCTTCCAGACCTGTTCTATCTAACACACATCCTCATGGACTAAAGACAGCTGACAAGGCTGAAGACAGACTTTTCAATGAAAGTGCAGATTGCATCAAGATTCTCCACTCCATACCTAGGATGTCACAATTAAGCCAGTTGCCTGAAGTTAGAAAAGCAGTAATTTTCTTCAGATGGGGAATTAAGTAGCATTACTAGCACAGGAAAGAGCAGCTGGACAATAATAAAGAAAATTAGAGGCTTGCTATTAACTAAGTCTTCTTCCTAATTATAACAAAACCCATTTGCAATGAGCTGCCACACAGAGGATCATCAGGTTAAACATTTCCGGTTTGCTTCCATCTTAAGATTTAAAATCTCCCATCTCCTGACTCTGGTAATAAGAGCATCTTGCATAATTCTTCATGGAATTACTTAACCTGCTTCTTTACCTTAAAAAATTAGGAGAGAATGAAAATAAGCATCCAATAGTTTTCTTAGGAGGAGTTTCAATAAACCCCATTAAAAGAAAATTTCCTGTTTTCAAGGTTCTGAAACAGATAATCCAAGCCTAGATTAGCACCACGACTGACTAAGCACATGTAAATTGCTCGAGGAAGACGTGAACAGCCCTCAGGGCCTGCATTGCCCTGCCCTGCAGCACAATGCACTCACCCTGTGCTGCCAGACACCTTCAGGTGGAGCAGCCACTCCCTGCTCTCCACCTGCAAGTCCATTAACCCACGTCATTGATGCACCTTGCCCTTTACAGCCCAAATAAAATTAGGAAAATCTTTTCCACAAAACAAAGTACCGAAAGCAGAGCTTTTATTCAAGCCTCGTTTGCAGTGAAAAGTGACAAATTTGTGGAGATAATGCTAGAGCGCTGTCAAAAAGACAGCTTTTCAGAAAGCTCAGTCCTAATGAGAGCTAGCACAGGGAAGAAAATTTCAGTCCCTGAGAGCTCATGACATTTTGACATTTGTTTTCACTCCACATTGAATCCAAAGCCAAAACTTGAGAATATTTTGCTAAATGAAACTATATAAAGTGTCCATTTTTAGCTTGAAAAATGTCAGGTTTTCAGTCTTGTTTCTCTCTTGTGAAAAATTACTGTGTCCCCCTGGACCTCCAATTTTTCCTCTCCAGACTTTTTTTTTAAATCTATCTATAAAATATTTCCCTTAATTAGTAATGCACTAAGCAGGTCTATGTCAAGAGACAGAAAAAGAGCCCCTCCTCTACAGTCCTCTTAGATTATTGGAAGAAGACAATTTCAGTCTGAATTTAATCCTCTGTATCCAGTCCTGACCTGGTTTTCCTAGACATCCCTACATTTATTGTTGCATATATGGTACAGGATTTGTCCTCATTCTCAGGAGTTTGCCTCAGTCTGAAAGAAAAATAAAATAAACACTTTGGGCAGAAAAGTACTTGCTCTCAAAAAAAAGTCTAGAAGTTGAAATGAATGATCTCTAGCAATGGCAAGTGAAATCAGAAATATGTTTATGCTTTATGGAATAATTGCTGTGCTATTTTCTTTGAGTCTTTGAAAGGGACCCTTGAGGACACTGTGTGATTGTCCCATGAAATGGAGATGTCCCACAGACTTTCCACTGCTGTCTGCTACTTGTTTAATCTTTTATGTGAAAAATTAATGACATAAAACTCTTTTCTCACTTAGATTCAAAGTCGAAGGAAAAAGATACTTGATGTGTATGCTAACGTATGTGACGTTGCAGAAGGTGAGTGTACCATTTGCATCTATGTTAAAAGCATGAAATGAGATCACAAGCATTTGCTACAAAGCAAGAAAGGCCTCTGGCTATCCATGGAAAATAGTCCCAAACCAGAGAAGACACTCTGTAGGCAGATGTGTATTCACTTGCCAGGAACCCTGTGGTGCCCTGACCATGGATCTGTCCAGGCTGGGCTTGGGCTGGAGCAGCCCATGGCTTCTCTCCAGGCATGTTCATGGGCTTCCTTCCTGTGGAGAGCAGGAAGAGTTGTGGTGGCTCTGTTGGGACACACAGACACAACACGATGTAGGGAAGCAATTTTGCATTCCCCATCTAGAGGAAACCTGTTGGTCGTATTTCTTTACATAACAGATAAAAACCAGTTCCAAATATGAAAGGCCAAGATTGAGGGTAAGACATAATTCTCAACCTACTCTGCTTCTCTAAATTCTGTCCCACATCTCACAACAAAAAGTGGAGTTTCCAGACTGTGTTTTGACCCTATTTAGGACTTGACTACCTAAATTGTTTTAGCAGGAGAAGTGAATTAAGTTCCCTACAGAACAGGAGATGTGACTGCATTTACTTCCCACCACATACACACACCCTTTGTGTGCACATGTATGAGTATTTTGTAATTCAGGGAGCTCTGTCTCCCATCAAATTATTGCTGATGAGTAAGAAGCAGGAGAACTACAGAAGCAAAAGTCTGGTTTAGGAAAAATGCTGTAGCTGGTTCTCTTCTCTGCTTTCAGCACATGAATACGTAGAAAACATGTCCAGTAGAAAATAGCCTTTTCCCCACAGGATGAATGTTAAATCCTCCCTAGAGATTCACAACAGTAATGACAGTTAAGCACTTGCAGGGATTTTTATGCTTGCATCTGGCATCATTGCTTCACCTCACTTCTCAGTTTCCTACAAGGGCAACTTTCAATTACAGATGTGTTTCAGCAGCTGCTGGTGACAGTCTAAGGGAAGGGTCAAAGCTGTCTCTGGAGCTCAAACACTGAGCCTGACATGCAGAGGTATATTAATGGGGCTGCTCACTAGGGACACAGTTGCAATACACTTTTTCTAACAGCTAGTAAATTGTTGAAGGAAAGGGCAGAGCCTTGGGACTTCATAGAACCCATCTATTACTTCTTTTCCAGGCAACTTTTTACCCCAATTATGATATCCTACTGTCATTATGAGGAATTAATTTGGTAATATGCAGTAGTAACTTTGGACCTAGACATATATAATGAACTATCACTTAAAGATTTCAGCTGTATTCTTTGCTAAATGTCAACACTTGTACCCAGAGCCACCTGACAATCCACCCCTCCCTTTGCAGGCCTGAGCCCTACAGAGCTGCCATTTGACTGCCTGGAGAAGACCAGCCGAATGCTCAGCTCGACCTACAACACAGAGAAAGCCATAGTGAAAACGTGGCGTCACCTCGCCGAGAGCTTTGGGCTGAAGAGGGATGAGATTGGCGGGATGACAGATGGCATGCAGCTGTTTGACCGCATCAGCACGGCGGGCTACAGCATCCCAGAACTGCTCACCAAACTGGTGCAAATTGAGCGACTGGATGCTGTTGAATCCTTGTGTGCAGACATTCTGGAGTGGGCACAAGCAATGCCGGCTCCTGAGCCAGCAGGGACATCCTGACACGCCTGCCTGGGGCCTGCACTTCCACATCAGAAGCGTGATTCCACTAAGCACTGCATCAAAGACTTTGGACTAAAGATCATTGATGCTTCTTCTACGTAACTGCTCACAATAACCGACGGGAAGCTCTTCTCTTTGAATTCTAAAAGTGAAGTAACACATCTACAAAACAAGAGCAGAAGTTTCCCAAGAAGCTGGGCATGAAACATGTCATTAAACAAAATGATCATGTTAAAGAGTTACTGATAATAAGCAGAGACACGAGCATCCACTTTGCGGTCTGTGTATGAGTAGAAGGACAAATAACCCTTCTGATACCCTTCCTGCCTGGCCTTCAGGAAAGGCATTGAATAGCTGTCTGAAAATATTCATGTCTCTTAGGGTTTCACTCAATGGCTCAATGGTTTAACAGTTACAGTCAGAAGCAGTACCACAGCTACAGTATCAATTAATACACATTAGGCACGTACATTTCTATCTAGCTGCTCCAACCAGTTTCATTTTCTACACTTATTATGGGTTTGTTGAATCTTGAAGTATGTGCATTATGTGCATAAATGTATATGCACAGTCCTCAGATTGACTAACTATGCAAAATGGAAAAAGAGGCAACATAACTTGCAGATTGAAGTGCTTCAAAAAAATCTCCATAATGCACGTAAATGCACTCTTGGTCCATACTGGTATTTCAGAAATTATAAATTCAAACTGATGACTTGCTGAGGACAAGCTGGTTAGCAAGTGGGCAGTAAAAGTGGGCAGTTACTCTTTGCAAATTGAGGGCAGAAATCTTCTTTTCTTTACTGTTAAGAAAAAAGCAAACTCAAAACCAGATTTGCCACTACCATTGAAAATATACTTTCCCAATAGTGACATCTATATATCAAATTATATTCCAAGCAGAGGAATTCCAGACAACACTGGTGCACATGTGACACAAAAAGCAAAAAGAGTAGATTTCTTTAGACAGTTGAAATACGGAGGAAAAAGTGTTTCTAATGTTATACTCTTGTAAGCCTAGATGATGAGCACAGAATCTGCCAGTTTAATCCACATTGAACTCATCTGGAAGGTAATACACTATTGTGAGTTTGTGAAGTACAAAAATTGACCTAATTTGGTTTTCTTTTAACTAATGTCTGGTTTTCACAGCTATCTAAAACTCATTCAGACCACTGGTCAGTGTCTGTTACCAAACCTATTTCCCTGATTTATAGCTAAAATAGTGATGATGAATTTCATCAAGTGCAACCACTAAATTAAGAGATGTGTCAATTACAAAGCAGTACTTCTTAAATTCCAAAATGCGCCACTGAACAAAATGCTATTAAAATATTTACTATTACCCAGAATTTAAAAACCAGTATTCCACCACTTAGTAACTAGATCTTATCTATGATAATATCATAATTGTGCAAAACATTTAGCATCACCCTTTAACATCTATATTTAGTATCATTTCAGCATTTGATTTGTATATCGGGGAAGTACATACTGCAACAAAACCCCCTATCCCTCTCATTCTTTTTCCACCCTTTCTTTCACATTGTAACACACTCTTCATTAACCTGCATATGCCGAATTTGATAAGATTTTAACTCTTCTTCCAATGATGCAGCAAACTGCATTTATTTGAAATTTAACTAGCTGATTGACATTGAATTTAGGTGTGAAATTCTTGCTGTTTTGAAATCAATGACAAATTCATATAGATTTCAACAGGCTTCCAATAAGATTTGTAGATCTGGTCACAGCTCAGCAATCTTCAACATCATTTTCAAGAGCATGAATTTGCAGGTTTTACTATTGCTACTAGAATTAAAAAAGGGGAAAGAAAGAAAGAAAGATTGATTCAAATTTTCTCGTGCCAGTGTGTAACTACAGTGTTATTCAGTGGACTGCCTCCTATGTTTTATGTGCTATTTAAAACTACACATCACATATTTGTTAAAAAGAAGATACAGGAATCATCTTCTTTTTTATGTTTATTGGGCCATGAAAAGTTAGGGTTTTGAAACTGATGGTGCCCATGCGAACACAGACTATTTAACATTATTTTATTTAGTATACAGTATTTTTATTGTTATACAAGAGATGTACAGGATTGAAAAAAGAATCCTGTAGGTCTTGCCAAATCTTACTTTCTAATAACTTTGTTAAATGCTGTATATATAACTTATTATATTGTAAAATATGAACATAAAATATACTAATAAAAGAAAGAGGTCAAACACAGTTGTATTAGCCATTTCTTTGATTAAATAGCACACTGCCTTATAAATCTGTAATTATATAGGTTAGCCAAGGGCTGGCAGGCACATTCCTGTGGTATGGGAGTGTCTTGGTAATATATATGGAGCAATCTTTGCATTCCTGGAGGATACTGCTTCTCTGCATCACTTAGGAAACTTGAAGCAGAAACGATTTTATCAAGAGAATTTGTTTTCAGTATTTCACCTTGAAAGTAATGTGAAAATGCCAAGCCCCTTGCAATTCCTCAGAGAATCTGTACGTTTTTGTCCATGTACTGAGAACTCTGCAGACTGTGAGACTGGTGAGTAATTGTCACAGTAACAGTACTCTCATTAGCATGTCTTCATTCTGCATTTCTAAATTAGCAGTACTTCACAACATTACCAGAAATCTTAGCTGGAAGCTTTCACTTCATGACAGGATAATTGTGTTCATGCAGTCTTAGGCTGCACAGGTGGGACCACCAGAAGAACTGCTAGCTTCTGTAAAAAAACAGCACCAAGTTGGATTCCCCCAGACCAAACTACTTACTACCTTGTAAGACTTTCTTCACCTAATCCCAGCTTCCTAGCCTGACCAATATTGTCCCAGTTTTTTCCTTAGAGAAACTTGCTAGACTTTGCAGGCTTTCTCTGATTTCGGGTTGCAGTCAGGAATTCCTCTACATAGTGTTCAATATCTGATGGTCCTGGACTGATGACATAAATAAAAAAGAGAGGTAAGCTGGGCTGAGAAGGGTAGGTGCCAGCTTTGCAGTATAAAGCAACAACAGCTGAATGGCTTTGAATTCTATAATTTGGGATAATTAATATTATTCATGAACAAAGAATAATGTGCATAAATGCCCAGCAGTATGGGTTGGAGAATGAGCTGAAAAGGCATGTCAGTTCCATTTCTCCCTGTCAAATTCTAAGTTTAAGACAGTTCAGCAGTCCTGGATTCTCTTAATTATACCTTCCTGTTTTAAGGAAGGTGTATGTAAGAGAAAAATTCTTACTGTTGCAGGTGAAAATCGTGACCCAGAGGTACAACGATTCCTGTAAGCAGAAGTCATTCTTCTGCAAGCAAGCTCTATACTTGTCTTGATAATGAAAAGAAAATTGAGCCCATGCCCTCATTATATATGGGATAAACTTCCTAGTGCACATTTCACTAAATATATTAATATAAACAGGGCAAGAATGGACTGTCTCAGGCTATATCTAGTTCTAGATGCATATTTCATATACATTCTATCCCCACATCCAAATAAGCTCTTTTGATTAGGTATTGTGATATGATTTATAATGTATAGCACTTGTTACCTCAGGCATTAATTTATCACTATCAACTACTCTTCAAGGACAGAAAAATGTTGATTCCTTTTTGCCACTATTGTGTGAAACTAGACTGTCTGAATATTTATGGAAGAATGGTAAGAAGCCTTTGTATGCACTGCTGCAGAAGGCATCAGTGACTAGCTGTTACACAGGGCACACACATTTGTCCATCTGCTTTAATAAAAAAGAGGGGGTTTTTATATATAATTGAGACAGCTATAAAAACAAACTTGTATTAGGATTCAAGTCAGAATAGCAAGACAATTCAGGAATTATTTTCCAATTTAATCTACCATGTAGAAGTAAACAAAAAAATCAGGAGGAGGTAGTGCTGAAGACTGATTAGTAGAAAGGCAACTGAATCAGGAAGAAAACAGAGTTCAGCATCTACTTCTGAAATTCTGAAATTCAGCCTTGGTGTGCAAGACTGCTATGAAAAATAATCCTCCTCACACTTCCTCACACTTCAGTGGGAAGGAGGACAAATCAAGCAGACATCCAACTGCTACTTTGTGGCTTCAAAGGACTGTGAACCGAGAAATTATGTTTAATTGCACTTCTTATATAAATAACTCTTGGATCCACGCACTAGAATATTGCTTCTTTCAAAGCAAAAAACCAGTCTGGCAACACTACTTATCTCCAACCTTCTTCAAAAGCCTACTACTTTTCCAAAAAGCTGATGTGTGGGTGGAATATTATGCTCCTGTTTGAAACTCTACCACATGATACTTTTCTTCCCCCCGAGGCTAGATAGAGTATTTTTACTTATTTTACTCCATTATTAACTGTACTAAGGATGCCATTTTATGGACCTGAAGATGATCTTAAAGTAAACTTAGGAATGCTTTTTGTGCTGACCTTTCAACTATTGTTAGCAGTACCCTGGCCACTGAAAGCCCTAGCTTTGGTACATCTATCACAGCAATTACTTACCATGAAGCTGCAGTGATCAGAGAGATGTCATATTCAGGGAAACATTCCTTGGTCCAGTCTAAATATGCTTGAGTAATGGGCACAAAGAGAACTGGTTTCTGGGAAAAAAATATACATGGCTTCTCAAATCTCTTTTCCTCAGTTAATTCTCTCAGTGTGACTTTAGAGATCAGAATGTCTTGTTATGTCTTGTTAAATTTCAACTCAGGACCACTCAAAAGAAGTACCTACAAGCAGGTAAACAGAAAGTTATTTTGTTCAAAGTTATCTCTTCTAGCAGTAATAAAGATACACTTGCTTTCAAACTTACATAGAAAACAAGTCTAATAAACAGGATATTCCTGACCATGGTCAGAAGACAGCATTCAAAGGTTTCATCAGCCCAAAAGACAAGATGGGATAGTGGTGATGTTTCTTGTAGACACACTACAAGAGTCAGTATAACACATAAGGGTGCCTTTGCCCATCACAGTGCTCTTCATGGTGTGTAAAAGGCAGGATCTCAATGCTGCACAGCACTACTACTTTTACAATAATTTCTGTGAGCTTTAAAAATATGTGAGCATTACATCATTCCGAGGAACACAAGGGGTCACTGCTCTGCCACTGTAGTCCCTTTAACCATTTGGAACGTGGAAGATTACCAAATTGTTTCATAGATCAAAATTTCCAACTTTCTGTGCAACATTTAAATATATTATCCTGAAGATAAATGCTTTTTATCAGATCATCAATCTCCAAAGCCATATAAGTTTTAGGTGAAAAATTCAGTGTATAATTAAAGGATCCAGTGTAACAGCTCTGAATTATGAGCTCTACTTACAGCTCCTTTTAAATCAGGTCTGGTAAGTTAAATCACATATTTTAGACATTGATGCTGATCATGAATAGAAGTTCTTCAAAATATGTTGCCTTCGGCATACCTTCACCTTCCGGGTAAATTTATCTGCTACAAGAAATCTTTCCCTATTATATATATCAAATTCAGCTATATAACATTAGAAAGAGATGCAAGCCAGTCATGCTCAGGAGAACAGGAAGATAACTGAAATCCCACTTTCAGACCTTTTATCAGCTGATGAAAGTCACAAATATGAAGAACAGAGCACAACTGTGAGGATGGGTAATGTTAGCCTACTTTAGCTGTGCCAAGCTTCTGCAAATATAACTGTCCTGTGCCCAGGGAACAATCTTTCTTACAGATTTGCTAAATCTAGGCTATGAAGATGAGGTCTGAAAAACTTATCAATAGGAAACCTTTGATAAACAGTAAGGTGATTACAATTCTACAATGGACAGGCTTGTAAGAACAAAGGAAGGGAAATTAGTTTTCTTCATATTTGGTAGTCTTTTCTGGTATGAAAACTGTCTCAGCAATAAGAGATGTACTATTCTTGTTGACTTTCTCAACAAGAGGACTCACATAGCTGTTCAAAAAAACCAGAAAAACCCCAAAATTGTATGTTAATTCTTTATCTTTCCTTAAAGTAGTAGGTTGTGACTACAAGAAATTTTCTTTGTTTCATGCCAGTGATGGTAGTTGATCACTTCTGGAGACCTACATACAAGCAAGACAAGGCAGACTGTAGCCAGTTTAAAGCTCTGTGTTCTGACTGATCAGCTTGCAGAAAGTGTGAGTCCCTGCCTTTCTTTTAAGAGCAAGTGGCCATCATGTCTCTCACTTCCCCTCAAATTCCCTCACCACAAAATAGTTGAAGGATTATATTCTCTGGATGGATATTAATTCACCGCTTGACAGAGGTGTTTGGCACATTTAAAATAGCATATTCCTCTGCAGGAAACCAGAAAACTGAGATCACATACACCATGTTTCCTTAGGGAATTGGGAGCTGCAGGAAATAGCTAGAGGTACAGTTAAGTTTTTCAAATGTCTCTTCTTGTAAACAGTTTTCTGGAAGAAAGGAAAGTAGATGAAATTTAGATACTCATAGTATCTAAGTGCAACAAAAGCAGAAAAATCCCCAGAAAATTCTAGATTCCATCTGCAAGGGAAAGGCAATACAAAGGGATGCCCAAAGTGTGGATAACTTGACAGAAATCTACCATTTCCAAAAGCCAAAACAAACCCACAAATGACAGCAGGGAATGCAACCAGCTTCCTCTATTCCCCTTCCCACAGAGACTGCCAAGGTCACTCAGGGGAATGATAACAGGATGGGGATGTTTGAGCAAGGCCATGACAAGGGCTGGTGTGGACAACTGGGCTGGCTGGCTCGAAAGGCAGATGTTCAAGGCAGGGATGCTTCTCACTGGACCAGGTTTCTCAATGCCTCATCTAACCTGTCCTTGAAAAATTTGTGTACTACCAAAATGATTAGTCTAATCCCTAGGTCATCAATATAATGCATGAATATTTAACAGACTGAAAAACCCTTTTATTTTGCATTTTAACAGAAACCTAACATTTAGATCATTAAAACTTGAAATTAGCTGTGATTCAATTTTCCAGAGTGTAAACAATACTGTACATAAAACACAAGGGATCAATATTAAAACCTACAACATTCTCCATGTGTCTCTTTTAAATGCATTACCTTTGCCATTATTAGATGACCATGCTCAATTGGGATCCCAAGGAATATTAGTAGATTACACTACAGCAATGAAGGCTGAAAATTAAGAGCAAAATCAACATCCTTGTGGAGATAAAAAGCTAGCAAATTTCTACAGGTTTTTTTGGTTACTGATTTTGTAGTATTTTTAAATGGTAGTAGATGGAGAAGCACATGAGGACTGTGAATATTCTAAACAACAGGATTTTGTCTCCAGCCAAAGGTATATGCAAGCTTTTGCACTGCTGGTAAATTTGACAGAAACCCAAACCTACTGATGAAAAAATATTTATTTCAAAATGTAATTGATTGTCAGAAAATTCTTTTAGCTGTGATTAGTGTTATTTAAAAATTACCTAGAATTGGTTCCTTGCCCAGAGAGTGCACAGTGCTTGCTCTCTCTTCTAGACACACTTGGTGCCAAATCTGGTGTAGACTCCTTTCATAGAAAACCTTGTTAGAAATGTTAACTTAAATTGCTAGAAAAATATTTGCAGTTAGATTTCAGTTTCAAAGACCAGATCAAAGACTTCTGGTAAAAACAACAACAATAATCCAAAACCAAAAGCCAAAAACCAAAAAAACACCAAGATAAAGACAAACAAAAAAGGCAAAAAATGAGAAATAAAAACTCTCTGAAGTTTTACACTGATATCACTGTTAGTCAAAGACTGAAACACAGTAGATCTTTAAGCTTTAACTGCATTTTCAATTTTACAAATATTTTAGAAGTATCCTATTTCCAATTTGTAAGAACTTCTAAACACTGGACTGTGGCATACAAAAAATATATTCATGCTCAGAAAAGAAACATGGGTAGAGTGAAGATTGCATTGCAAATTAAAACAAAATACAGCAGAAGCAATTAAATACAGTAATTTTATATTACAGATTACTATTGCCAGACATTTTAAGAAATGCTTTTATTTACATTTCATGACAAAGATATTACCATCCAAAGCTGCACTGTACAAAGCAGGATAAAATACTACGTTACTTAAATACAGGAAAAGATCAAAAACTCTACAAAATTCTGAAATCAAACCAACAAAAATTCTTATTCATCTAGCTATTTTAAGTTAAAATCTGGCTTTAATGATTAAAACTGCAGGATTATCAAAAGATAATATGCTAAGATACCTGTCAGCTACTTATCAACCATAAAATAAATTAGTGTATTTATAAAACTCTCTGAAGAGCCTAAGATTCACACCTGTAAGGAAAGACTGGTATTTCTGATCTCCTCACTATAAGGATTCAATTGCTTACATTGCATGAGTCATTCAGAACAGCAGCATTATTTCACTTTTTTAGAAAATATTGAAGAAAGCCATCTAGCATATTACAAAGTTTTCATTTTCCTTTTTATGCATGAGTGAAATATAAGTGAGAATCCACACGATACACAAAACCGAGGTATTACACAGTACTGAGGTATTCATACAGATCAGTAAAAAAAAAAATAACCAACTCCAAATTTCAAGTAACACAGGCAGTTGGTGTAAATTATACAGAACAATAATTTGATTGAAAGCTGGTGCTAGTGACTTGTGCTTAGACTGGAGGCAAGAGAGCTACCCCTCAAGAATTCCAAATTCAGCAGAATTGAATTGAGGTTTATACAGAGGAAGGTGTGACTCGGATCTGTGGTTCTACGCAGTTCTTGGAACATTTGATGAAGACCAAACAATTCAAACATCTTCTTATTGCTTCTGCAAAAGATTTGGAATAAAATAATTGTCAATTGAAAATCAACATGTTTCACATAAACACTAAAGATGCTACAGAAAATATATATTTTAAAGTAAAATGTGCATTATTTTGAGTATTTAATGTAATTCTTCTGTGTATGTTTCTAAGCATAAGGTTATCAATGCATGGTGAGAAAAATCTTGCAAAAATTAACAAAAATTATCATTTTCCCTGAGTGATATGTACACACAGTATAATGAAAGCTCAAGGAAAGGCTGTAACAGGACTTTTCACTCACGTGAAAGAAGATTTCAGAGACAATAAATAAAAAAAATTAGGATTTATGAGCTAATTTTACTTCGACTAGTAAATCCCTGTTATAATTTGTATTAGATTATTTTATAGGAAAACTTTTTCTCCTAGAGTTCAATTTTACTCCTTACAAGAAATGAAAACCTCAGTTTTGTCAACAGCTTTAAGTCCAATGTAAAAAATTACACAGTATAGACATCTCCTTACATAAATAAAACAACCCCAATGAGCAATGTGCCAGTGAAGCTCAGCAGCACATTACTATTGATATGATGGCCTTTGTTACAATAAACCAATAATCAGTAAGCAATGGGAACATAGTTCAAAAAGTTGAACATCCACAAAAGGGTTTAATTGGCTCAAAATCTTAAATATATTTTTTGAAGGAAATGAAAACTGATGAAGCTTGAATGCAAGTCAAAGATAAGACTAAATTTTCAAAGCTTACTACGAAGTATCTGAGTAAAACTGAAAGTCTAGGATTCTCTTCTAAGAATTCGAAGCATTTTTGCCACCTGCAGACATAAGGAACAATACCTAAGTCTACACTGTGAGGCTTTTTTCTAGTTTGCACTCCACAAATTGAACTAGATTTATGCACTAATTGAGAATCTTGTTTTAAACCTCTATGATAGAAACAGTTTAAATATAACTAACATTAAAAGTCCAGCATTGTATATGGTGGATGGAATAAATAGAAACATGGAGATGAGTTTTTGGAAAAGAAGAAAGATAAAGGTCACCAAGTTCATTGACCTAATAATAGCTAACAGAATAATGGTAACAAAGGATTACTTTATTCTGGAGAGTTTGTGCAGTATAACAGAGAGCTTTTCCAAAACTGCAATATCTAGCTTAGAACTTCGAAGCAATACAGAGCAAGTCCGGAAGAACAATTCATTACTGCAGGCTTCCAGAAAAGGCTGTAAGGAACCTGGAAAAGAAGATCATTTCAAAACTGTATCACAGATACACATAGTTTTTCAGTGCAGAGAAAAGTATAACTGCTACTGATACCTTTAGAAGGTCTTAAATGCTTCATGTTGTGCAATAATTACAAGAACCAAATATTTCAGTTTCTGTTGAACATGCGATGCAAAACTCAGGTAAAACTAGAAACTGAAAAAATGCAGGTTCCTAAGAGTTCTGACACTACTGATCCTTGGATTAAAACAGGGTATATTCTCTGGAGAACAAAGAAAAACAGGAAACAGAACTATTTTAAACTCAAATAAAAATTCTTACATTGAAAATGTTTATGCAATGATCATTTATCATGGTTCTTTCCTTTAGACCATGGGAGGTGAATTTTAAGCTGAGCAAAAACTCAGAAAACAATATTTTAAGCTGCTGCATATCACATGGACAGGGACAGTACACATAAGAGATCGTGTGAGACCTGAGAGTCTTTCATTATCAGCATACTGTCCCTCTACACAGTTTCAAGAGAGGAAACATAGTAATTAGGAGGTAAAAGTAAGATTTGTACAACAATTAAATACAAAACCCCCTCCCTTAAAATACTGGATGAGTTTTTATGTCACACTGAAAAACATTTCCCTCTACTCTGTTTCCCAAAATCTAGTAACTTCAAAATACGGTTAAATCCATTCCCTGGTTATCTCATTCTTGGTTCTCTTATTACAGATTAATTTACAGCAAAAACATAAAGAAAAGAAGTAACAATTAGTTTTTCCTTAAAATTAACAGACTTTCATATACCACATGGCATTTGCATTATCAGAATATACATGTGAAGATAATCTTTAAATTGCATAATGTTAAAATATTTAATGTGTTCCACTTAATAAGAAACTGCAATATGAAAATTACAGCATAAACCAACAAAAAAGACATTAAGAAAAATTCATATCCTGAATACTGTACTTTATAAGTAGGACATCAAGGTGTTTTTATCAGTACAAAGAGTACTGGATGTATATTTTGGTCAAAATTTTCCCTTTCCTCATTCAAGGACATACAACTTATTAAATGTAACAAGTAGCCTTGGAGTGAATTCAAGGTTATAATATATTTCTGAAGGTTTACTGATAAAAAATCCGAAGAAATGCTACAGAAAACTGTTTGAAAAAGGGCTTAAAAAAGAAATCAACTTGGCATTTAAAGGTAGCTCAACAGCCTAGATAACTAATTTTCTGAGCTGGGCATTTATGCTGAATATTCAGTAAGGACCCAGTTACTCCTATTCCAACAAATGACCAAGTGTCATCTCCCTACAGAGAACTCATGAGACTTGTGGGCCTTTGCTGGTTTATACCCTCAAATTTGGACACTGAGAAACAGCAAATGCCTTTATCACAGATCAGAGAAACTATGGATATATGTAATCTTTCCTCTCTTTTCAGCAGAGGTGCTTTTGCTCCTTTGATTTAAAATGCTGGATTCAACTGGTGGGATCCACAACATACACAATGGAATGTGTATGGATGGATGGATGGAAATGGATGGAAATCATATGGATGCAGGATAACAGAGTTTGGTAGCAAGAGCAATAAAAAGCAACAACCACTGATGTTCTATAAAGTTTGGAAAAGGCAGGCAGATGTTTTGTAGTTTGCATAGCTGAAGTATCCTCTGTTCTTTACCCAAAGCAATGCAAATCAACAATTATTCAAAGAGATATGCATTATCAAGGCAATAAATCACTATAAATTAATCTGCTTTTCTGTTCACATCTACTTCCACGTTTCTTGCATTCTTTCTACCATGTTCAATACACCTATGGTTTTATGCACATTGCCCTCTCAGTTTTAGTACTACTTCCAGTTACAATTTGCTGTCTCTAAATTGTAACAGTAATAAATATAAAACCACAATGAAAGTAAAGTAGAAAAGAAAGCAGAAATCAGTGAAAAAAAGATAAGTAAAGATACTATTTCTCATTTATTCTAGCTTATGGTCTTCAAGGCATACCACTTTTAATGTTTTTTTCAGTATTTCTATACTTGCTCTGCAGAAGGTAAAATTTTTCAGAAACTATCATATAAAAAAAACCTCAGGGCTATCTGTCAATTACAGAAAACACAAAATCCTTAGATGAGTTCACCACATGTGCTACATTTATTGATATGTGATTGATATACACTCAAGACTTGGTGCTCTTTATTGAGCCACTGGTGTCTGTGACAGAACTCTGGGGTTATTAAGTACATATAGCAGAGTCTTAAACCCAGAAAAATAATTAACTAAAATTTCACTTCTGGTATGTTCCTGTAATGCCCTAGTGAGTCTAATTTGTTAAAATCCATGGGAAGTAGTGACAAAACTATGAACAGAAACAGCAAATAAGCAAAGCCCAATGAACACAATCTACCATCTTAAGAGTGCTTCCTGACCAAATATTTTTATCACTGAAGACTGTTTGAAGTAAATTTTCTGTACAATAGCAGGAAGAGATGCTTCTCTAAAGCAATGAAAATCTAGGACTACAAATTCTGTAGTCTGTAACTTTATAGTAATTCTACAGAGATACAAATTTATAGAAATTCTTCTAAATTTTGCTGGAGTTCCCACAAATGACTGCCTATTCCTAAGAAACAAAAATGGTTGGTCCTATCAACCTGCACTGCACCACTGATGAAATGTTTTAACAACAAAAACTTGAAATGCTATCTTTCACTTACCAAAAATGCTTATCGGAAAAGGAAGAAAAGAATAAATAAATGTGTGAGGGCACTGATATTCAAGAAGCAAACTGAGAAGAAAGGCTTTTCTTCTTCCTATTGCCTGTTAAGACAACAAATGGCTTTAAAAAACTCATCTAGCATGACTTCTGACTCATCTGACCTCTGATTCATGAGAGATCTGAAGGTAACAAAGATTGCTTGGATGAACAGGGCAATCCTACAATTTATTCCTATAAATACCCTTAAATAGCCATAAAATCTTTAAAGTCCTTTTCTGTAAACAAATACCATATTTAGTTGACCTGATTATTTCTTTGCTGCCCTGCTCTTACTAGTTCCTTAAACATATTACATTAAAAAAACAGTATACCCACACACATGCTGTAAGAATATTCTTACTTTGAAGTTTACAAATTAACAAATAGATATTATTACTTTTAAGACAGAGGATTTTTCCTACAAAACAGAAAAGCTAATGTGGCAATAATGTCTAAAAGTTTGCAAAGTTAATCACGTGAAACCCAACTTGAAAATGCACGTGTTTAAATGGACTTTCTGTACACTGGTTATATTTTAAATTCAGATAAGCTTTTGAAGATTATATTCTAAGTAATCAGAAAATGAACAAAACAAATATATAATTTAAATGCATCCCTAGCTGATTAACTAAAAATAATAAGCTTCACATTTTCAAATATTTTTGTGGCTTAGAATCAGTACAGATTTTGCTTTTATTTAAGTATTTTAGAAAAATACAATTGGAATTTATCCTGACAGGACTTTGTCACAATTTAAAATAATCCGAAAAAGCCTCCAGTGGTATCCTCAAAAAACTGGAGCGTGCTGTAGTTGCATTAACTTAGCTTGATTGGTAGACTGCAACAAACAATAAGCAATTTATCACTGTTGACAGAATTCATATGAAATTTACCCTCAAAGTAATCAGTCACACAGCATAAAATCTCAGCAGCTATAGATACCCAGAAAATTCTGTTTCATACCTAAAGCTATGTCGCTACAGGAAATAAAATGACAGCTCTAAGTTCATGTTTTAACAAATTAATGATTACAGTTTTGCCTCATTTTCTAATTGAGACAGGATCTGCTGGGAGAAAGGAGAACGTGTCTCAGCAATGCAAGTGAATGATGCACTTACACACTTACTAGTGTGGAAAAGTTACTGAATGCAGAAGTTAACTGTGCACCACAGCAGGGACACTTCAAAGGAAACAGCAACACCACCTGCTTACAACCACTGCCTCTAAGAGTCAACCGTAAGATTTGAACCATTTGCTGAATTTAACATTTTCTCCTGTAATCAGTAGCCAAGACTGTTCAGTGTCAATGTAGGTGCCTACACGGGTGATGGTGAGTTAACAGAGCCCAAGTGGTAATTTCAGCTGGTCACCCACTGTGTTGACCTCAGTATGATCTGAATTGCTTTTCAGTTTCCTAGGATGTTCAAGACATTCAAACAGACATGGGACATGATGTGTAGGAAACCGATATAATTCTCATACGGCAACTGGAGATTACATCCAGAAAAAAAATTGGGATAGCCCTGTATTTTATGGTGTTTTTTGACTCTCTAGAGCTTGATGAAGGTGATGACAGGGTTGAGTTTGGGGCTGAGAATCAGGGGAAAGGCCAAGGCAGACATCCGATGGGAGTCTGTTATAGGCCACCCAACCAGGATGCAAAGGCAGATGAACTAGTCTGTAAAAATTGGAGAGATGTCTCATAATTCCTAATTGTTCTCATAGGGGACTTCAACTTACAGGATGCCTGCTGGAAATACAACACAGTGGAGAGGAAACAGTCCAGGAGGTTCCTGGAGTGTGTCGAGAACTGCCTGACAGATGGCGAGGAAGCCAGTTAGAGAAATCTCACCATTGGTTCTGCTGTTTGTGAACAGAGAAGAACTTGAGGGTGATGTGATGGCTGGAGGCCGTCTTGCTCACAGAGATCACAAAATGATAAGAGCTTTTTATTCTTGGAGAAGTAAGGAAGGAGGCCTGCAGGACTACTGAGACTTCCAGAGGGGCAGACTTCAGCCTGTTTAAGAGACTGATGGAGACATTCCCTTGGGAGGCAGTCCTGAGGGGCAAAGAAGTCCAGGAAGGTTGGATACTCTTCAAGATAGAAAGGCACAGGAGCAGGCTGTCCCCATATGCCAAAAGACAAGTTGGTGGGGAAGCAGCCTGGCCTGTCTGAAAAAAAAGGTTTGGCTAGAACTCAGGGAAAAAAAATAAAATATGGCCTTTGGAAGAAGTGGCAGGCAACTCAGGAAGACTGCAAGGGTGTTGTGAAGTCACAGAGGGAGAAAATCAGAAGGGCCAAAGCCCAAGTAGAACTTAGTCTGGCTATTGGTGTAATAGACAATAAAAATGTTTCTATGGATGCACTAATAACACAAGGAGGGCTAAGGAGTATCACCACCCTTTACTGGAAGTGAGGTGGAAACATAGTGACAAAGGATGAGCAAAAGGCTACCTTATTGCCTTCACTGCCTCAGTCTTTAATAACAAGACCAGTTGTTTTCCAGGTACCCAGCCTCCTGAGCTGGAAGACAGGGACAGGGAGCAGAACCAAGCTCCCATAATCCAAGGGGAAATGGTCAGTGACCTGATACACCACTCAGACACACAAATAAGCCTATGGGATCAGATCCACCAAAGAGTACCAAGGAAACCAGTGGGAAATGCTCACATTCCATCATTTACCAGCATTCTGGTTAATGGGGAAAGTCCTGGGTACCTGGAGACTGGCAAACATGACACTCATCTACAAGAAGGGCCAGAAGGATGATTCAGGGAACTAGAGGCCTGTCAGCCCAACCTTGGTGCCAGGGAAGGTCATGGAGCAGGTCATTCTGAGTGTCACCACATGGCATATGCATGCCAAGCCAGCACAAACATGGGTTTATGAAAGGCAGGTCTCCGTTGACCAACCTCATCTCCATCTACAGCAAAGTAACGCTTCGCAGATGAGCAAAAGTCTGGATATTGTTTACCTGGACTTTAGTAAAACCTTTGATGCTGTTTCCCACAACATTCTCCTGAAAAAACTGGCTGCTCAATGTGTAGAAGAGTTCACTGTTTGGTGGGTAAAAAAACAAGTTAATAAAACCCAAACTGGTAAAAAACAAGTCAGGAAGCAGCACTCTGCAAAGAGAGAACAGTCAATGCAATGTATTTGTTGGATTTGGACCAAAAAAATGGAAAACTGAACATATGTGCCCTTCAGTAAAAATCTAAAGATATTTTCAGGAACTAAAGCAGAGAAATAAAAATGAAGATAAAATATACTTTAGGTTTATCTGTGAGTATGTGTATCGGAACTACAGTTGTTGAGGCAGAACAGTCAGATATTTTTGTTTGGTAAATAAATGCAGCTGTAAGAACTAATCAAGACTTCAACACCATTTGAGGAACAACACATGATATTATACTGCAGAAAATGGGTGTTGGTAGAATAGCTGGAAGGAGTGTTGTGTGAGGAATTCACTAAAAATGAACTTCAGTTTTAAACACAGATTTTTGTAATTGTGCTTATCTTGTGTACTAATTAATGACTATGGCATAAAGGTGGAAATAGTCTAATGAAATTCTATGCTGGAACTGCCTATTTAGAATGCAGCAGTATCAAATACATGGAAATCAGAATTCTCTTACTTGCTAGAATAGCAGAAGCATGAAGTTGATATACTAAGAATCAACATACATTTTTTCCTGGAAAATCTGATTATCAGTGGATCAAAGGATGGATTTGATCATCAGAGGATGAAAGCTTTTGCTGTGCTCATTGAACTCAGTTTGTCTATGAGCAATCAACATGGTCTTGTCATTAAAGACTGATTCTAATGAGGCCTGACAGAGAAAGAGACATTTTACAAATAACCTAGGTAGCATTTTAAATTGAACACTACTATGGGTTACTTTGTTCAAGAAGCCAGAATAGGCCTAATGACATGAAATAATCGCAGAAGGAATCACAACTCTCTAGTGCACACCTGAAGGGGCTTTGCTCCAAACACAATGACAAACTCTAAGAAAACCTTAACATAAATAAACATCACTTGGCATCACCTGTAGTTCTATAACATTAGATTGCAAGTGAGCAGGTATGTAAAGCCTGAGCTCTGACAATGCATAGATGTTACTCAAACTACACAATTTTTATTTTCCACTTCCAAGGAAAGCCTTTCTTTATGAAATTATTTCAATTATGACATTGCTCGAAAAAAAGCTGGCTAAAAAGTACAGTAGTTCTGATAGTAAATACAAAACAAAATGTGTTAAAAAATATTTTTCCTACTTAAATCATGTTATGGAAAACTATAAAACTGTAAACTTTTTATTAAAAATATGCAACTTTAGTAAATAAGAGCTTACTTGAATAAACTTCAATATTCTAAATATTTCATAACTTATATTGACTGGAAAGTGGATGTGTATATCCAAATACTGATATAAACAACTCTTTTTAACATCAAATACTTCTAAAAAGTTGGCATTCACATCTACCTTCAAAATGATAATTCTGCTTAAGAACCACATTATTACCCTAAAAACACCTAAAAAAACCAATGAAGCTTTACTTCTGAAATGGACACTTGGCTCTATATAACTTTATATTTAATGGCTCCTTCTATTTATTCCTTTGGAGTGGATGAGACAGGGGTCTAAAATTGAGAATGGCTAAGCATTACATGACTGTTACTAGAAGAGGAAGAAAATAATGACACAGATGTTATTTGTTAATAGAGAGGAGTACTTCACACTGAATGAATTTCATCAAAATCAAAGGATTCAAATTAATTTTAAATTAATTAACAAAAATGTGTGCAAAGTTTGGGTGTACTTGCTTTCAGCACATATAAGTGGGTCCTAACATTTGCTAGGCTGCATTTAAGAGTCAGAGATCCTTATCTGTGGTTAAAATATTAAACTAAAACATCTACTAATCCAACAAATTATCCACTGTTTTCAGAAGAATGAATAAAAATTACAAGGGTAAGAGAGGACAATAGAGGAAGCATTTCCTTTTAAATGGTTTGTATTTCAATGTTCATGCCACTTAAGCTGTAAATCATTTCTATCACTACAGCTTCAAAACACAAGTCCTCAGGACAATTTCACATCTGTTTTTCCCACAGGTGAGGGGAATCCTACCTTAATACAATATTCACAACCTTGATATTTTTATCCTTTCAGTACTACAGAATAAACTCACTTGAAAAGCTGCAATCCTGCCAAGTTAACAGTAAAAATATTATGCTGGAAAATGTTAATCTGCTTAAGCATACAGGCATTTTTTACCCCATGCCTTCACTGCTTGTAGTC
>VYXD01005558.1:481232-517947 GCA_013397195.1 Hylia prasina | reverse complement strand
CAGTCCCGAGGTCTCCACTGCCACGGAGTTAAAGGCCGCTCAGAGCTCAATGAATCCCACGGTGTTGCCAACATACCTCTGTCCATTTTCTTCCTCTTTTTTCTCCCACCTTCTTCTCAAAATACATTAATTGAACACCAAACTAAAAAATTCCAGGTAATGCCTTAGTAAGTGTCCTGTTGTGTCTGGATAAGTTAAAGTTTGGCTAAGTTAAAGTTTACCAAGTTCAAGTCTGTGAAGTGTTTTACTTTGGGGGGTGTTTAAAATTTGCCAAGTACCTCATTGTGCCTCCATGCTCCAAAGTTTGCAAGTCCAGCTGAGCTTCATAACCGCACAGCCATCCCCTCCCACCTCCTTGCACGATGCACAGGGATCCCCTCACATCTCCCACATGACACACAGGGAAAGACAGTTCTGGTTTACTCACCATTTCTGGCACTGCCTTCCACTCCTTTTTACCTGCAGCTGTGCAAGAGTGTTTTGTCTCCAAATTTATCTCAAAAAAAGTAACAAAAACACTACAATAATAACAACAGTAACAACAACAATAACAACTATATTATTGGTAATAAAACTTTAAAAGTCACTGATGATGTCAAAATTACTTTCCCATTAGAACATTATTTGTGAAGAGCTTTAAAATAAAATTGAGAAAAACTGGAAAAGACAGCATTCTTCTGAAGAATAGGCTGGCCCCCTGAAGGTGTGGTTGTCACTAAGACCAGGTCAGGGTTAGTATCCAACCTGCCTTTTCCTTGTGCCTGCACAGAGTGTGGAGAAATCTTGAGACAACTTTAAAAATCATAAGTGAATGCTTCCCACTGTCTCCCCCTACCCAGCCTTTCTCCAAGACTCCTTTTCAGTGTTTACCTATCAAACCTTCCCCGAGATTGGGCATCTAACATATCTGCAGATGTAAAAAAGATGTGAAATCCAGCTGGGAAAGTGTATGAGCTACTGAGAGCTCAGCAAACAGAGAGTGGGGTTTGAGAGCTATGCAGCGTCCCCATGAACCAGAGACCACTGTGCCGCTGCAGTGAGAAGTGTTGTGTGAGAGCAAACAGGTATTTTCACATCAGGAGCATTTCAGCAAAAAGTTCAGGAATGCAGCTAAATTGTGCCTATTTTCTACCCTACTCTAAAACCAACTTTTGCCCTCTACTATACCAAAATATCAAACTCATTGGAAATGTACTCCCACTGTGTACTCTACGAACACTTACTCTTGCGGCACATTTATTTAACGCACAGAGAACTGACCCACTGTTCTGCTTTGCACTGGTTACTTTCAAGGACTCCCATTCTGCCTGAGAGAGAATAGATATAAATAATTATAGAATAAAATGTTGTCAGAGAAAGCCAAAGCCACCATAAAACTTTCAGGGAAAAGGGCAATAATTAATTCTACGAGGATAACACTATCACACTGTCCTGGTGTTATTATGCCAAAATAAATTTAAAAATCTTAGTTTCTCTGTATATCATTTAACTTATACAACTAATTTTTGACTTTTAAAAATTACTTTGGAAAATTAAATTTATCTTCTCACAAATATGAATTTTATAGATCACATTTTGGAGTATATCTCAATATGTTATTCTCATTTCTTTTAAGTTCATCAATGACATAGAAAAAAATAGAGAATTTAGAGAACTGCGAACATTAGAGTTCCTGATTACTCACTGGATAATGTGAATGTGAAGAAAAGCTAGACAGATATATAAGGAATGAATTAGTCATCTTAAGGACCACACAGCATGAAAAATAATGGTGACAATATTAAACACTTACGCAGACACACACCATCCTTTTATAATTATTATTTATATGCAATTCTCCAAGTCCATTTCTGTGTCCTCCCCAGTATATTCATTGCAGAAGTAACTCCAAGAGCTGCCCAACTTGTTTCTGTATTTTGTTAATGGCAGCTTTATTCTGCTTTACAGCTCTAAGTATGCAATTTGCTGAGCTTTGGCAGTATGTACCTGCAGTTAGTTGCCTTTTGAAAAGGTCAGGGGTTGCTGGAGTGCTGGACAGTTGTATGTCATTCAGATTTCTGTGTGCACTGATTATAGGAATGCTCAATTTTTTAACCATAATCCATTTATATAAATATAATTTCTGAGTTAAGTGACACACTGATGAAAAGCAGGCTTATCTGAAATTCTACCAAAATATGTTATAGCTATTCAGCAAATGAATCATCAATTTTACTTGACATAATTCATCTTGAAGCTTATATGTGTGTGCATTTTATCAATTACCACAGAGCACCATGAATGTGCAGCCAGTTGATGCATCCATCATCCATGCAGACACGTCGGAAAAGGGCAAACTTTGAAGCATGTCTCAAATGATATACACTTTGGGAGAAGAAATTCTGTTTCAGAAGCAAAATGTTGTAAAATATCCCTGCACCAAAAGTAACAGCAATAAAACAGCTTACTTGAGTTTGTTTAAAAAAAACTGGGCCAGAATTGCTATCTTGGATGCAAGAAAGAGGCAGATTGCTTTTATGAATGCCATAAAAATAAACTATTTTAATAGGTACATAAATAAAAGGTTTAAAGTAGAATTTCCCCCCCAACATCAAGATGGCCTAGCTTCTGTAAAGAAACTGAACAATATTCATGGGACTCCTAAATTAAATAAACCTTTTGCTACATTCAAAACCACTGAAGGCAAATATACAATGCAGTGACGCACCTGAATTGTTCTCCTTCCTCATCCTAGCAGTGTATAGAGTATTTCCTTGGTTTACAGCACTCTGAGGATATGAATCTATTAAATAAACTCTGAATGACAGAGTGGAAATAAAATTTTAAAAGTCAACGTTAAAAGAACCCAAACAACCCTGGCACCCATAGGGGTACCTTGGTGCATCAGTCATGTTTTTTTTATGGAAGAGAAATAAGGATTGTGCTGTAAAATAAATTATATCTCTTACATATTGTTGTATAGTTATCCTGAAGTGTTTAAATATTACATTCACTTTCGTGATATATTTTTGTCTATGCCTGTAATGAAGTACAGGTGGCGTGTGCTGTGTTTTACTGCAAGTGGGGGGAGCTCAGCACATCTAGGAAATGTTAATAATATTTCAGATTTATTTCAGATGGACAAAATCTAATTTAAAGCAGCTTTCCTCCTATCATGCCCCCCTCCCCAGCACCTCTACAAAGTTACCCTGATGGTTTCAGTTTTTGCTGTTGTATCAAAACGTCATAGGTTGATGACTAACACTTACTGACCCACAGAGGTTCTCAGGTTTTGTTTCTCCTTTCTCCCTCTGAACAATCTGTCAGCTTGAGAACATCTGCCATTAACATCTCCATGCTCTCCAAAGATTCCAGCTAATTAAGGCAGGGAACCATCATTTGTCCATCAAAGCTAAGTTTCCTGAAACAAGATGCTATTGCTGTTGTTATCTGGAATGTGTCGGGTGATGGGTGAGGACCACTCATCCTGTGGAGTCTCGAGAAAGTCTGTCACACGGTCACTCAGAGTGCTAAAGTATCTTGTGCTGGTGAAATCAGAGACAAAATTAAAAGATGACAACTTTCATCCGTAGTGCAGAAATGGCATTTCTAGTCTATACCACCCGAAGTTCAAGAAGTGGGGCCACGCTGACTCAAGCCTGGCCAAAGAGCCTGCCTGGAGTTTATCCACCGTCAAGACGTGATCGGCAGTGAAACGACTGCCCCTTCCTGCGATTTGCTTTCTTCTTGTTCTTGTTCTTGCTCTTCTTCTGCTTATTCGCACCTTTGCTTTTATCTGATTTCTTTTTCTTTTCGTCCTCCTTAAACCACGGCCCCCAGACTCCTCCATTGAGCTTGGGGTTGCTGCGAGGGTCCTTGGGTGGGTAACGGACGGGCACCGCGGTCTTGTTGAACTGTGAGAGCCTCCGCAGCAGCTGCTTCACCACCTCTGGGTGCCTGGCAGACAGGTCCACGCGCTCGTAGGGGTCAGCCGTGATGTTGAAGAGCCACACAGTTTTCCCGGCTGACCAGGAGATGCGCTCATTGTGCCAGCGGTTGGGACCTGCGTTGCTGAAGGCCTGCGGAGGTACCCAGTCGCTGTAGCCTGGGTTTCCTGTCAGCAGTTTCCAGTGATTCACTCTGATGGCAGACTGGATAGCAGTGTTCCAGATCCCATAGCCAGCGGCCCAGGAGCCATTCTTGGCCTTGGTGTAGATTGGGTCGATGTTGTGCAGGATGTCCACCCGTGGGGAACGCCTGCCCTCGCTGATGGTCTCCCACACGTCGTAGCCGTCCAGCTGGATGTCTTCATCGATCTGCCCCTCCGCCAGCGTGATCAGCGTGGGGAACCAGTCTGTGATGTGCACCAGCTCTTTGCACACAGACCCTTTGTTTTTCAGGAGGGGGCTGTGCACAAAGCCGATAGCGCGGATACCTCCTTCCCAATAGGTGCCTTTGCTTCCTCGGAGAGGCCAGTTACTGCCTCCGGCCATTGGCTGCCCACCGTTATCAGAAGAATAAATTATAATGCTGTTGTCGTAGTAGCCGTACTTCCTTAGAGCAAGGGTCACGTTGTTTATGGCCTCATCCAAGCAGGCCAGCATGGCTGCATACCGCCGCCTGTTGATGTTGTTTATCGAGCGGTAATGTTCAAAATACCTGCCTGGCGCCTGAAGAGGCGAATGGACAGCTTGGTAGGCAATATAGAGGAATATGGGTTTCCTGGGGTTATGAGAAGCCAGGATCTGCTGTACTTTCTGCGTGTACATCTGTGTGGAGTAGATGCCGTTGTCATGGTCCCAGGCGGCGTTGTCGTTCTCGTACAGGTCGTAGCCGCATATCCCAGGGCTGTCGCACTTGAAGTGGGTGTAGTAGTCGCCGCTGCCCAGGAGCGAGCCGAAGAAGGAGTCGAACCCTCTCTGTGTGGGCATGCACTCCCTGCGGTAGAACCCCAGGTGCCACTTGCCCACCATGTGTGTGGAGTACCCGACCTCCTTAAGCTTCTGAGGTAGCGTGATGTTATCCAGAGGTAAGCAGTTGGGCTGCGTCGGCCGGATGATGGAGTGCTGCAGTCCCGTGTGGATCTGGTACCTGGAGGTGAGAGAAGACAGGCATCAGGCTGGTGTAGGAAATGTTCAGGTGTATGGACCCTAGCAGAAAATATCCCTATGCATGCCACAGCCTTCTCTGGAAATACTTCAGAGTGCCTGTGTGTGCTGCTTTCAAAAACCAGCTCAGTCACGCTATCAAATCTGTCCTCATCTCACTGTGGGATGAAACCTTTCCCTCCATGATGAGTTACTCGAAAGACCTACATATACAGGAGCACAGGTACTTCGAGGCACCTTTCTTTCCTCCACATGTCTCCATTTAACAATGACTATAGAAAATTATGTGGATAAATACAATTTTTACCATGCCTCGTAATTCGCTAGCGGTGAATGTATGTACAACATATAAAAATGCTGGGCTTTGAGCGTGTAAGAGCAGTATGTTAAAAGGATGGGATAGTAATTCTGCAGTGCACTACAGGCTATGTGTAAAGAATACATATGGCCTCCATATGATGAGAAAATAAATCCAGTATGGGCAGCAGCAAGTATCAAAAATCAAGGGCAAATATATTTATATCAGTTTGACACTAAAAAAGATAATGTAACAGCAGAGAGTAGGCCAAAGACAACTTCTCCCTGAGTGTGAGAACAGGTTCAATTCCCAGCCATGCATAGAACAGCCAGGTCCACCAATATTGCAGATCTCCCCCAAAACCAATCCTTATTAATTTGTGGTATCAGAAGCTGGGGCTTCTTGACACATTCTGCTGGTGTTGCCAATCTGATTGGCCTCCTGAGCTATCTAGAAAATTAAAACCATTAGGCTCTGCCTGTCCATAAATAACTTAAAGCCTGCTTTCATATGAGGGCTTCTTGGCCAAGATCTTTGAAGGTGCCATAGCTGTCTCTAATGGCTGGCAATCTGTATGGATTGTGTATTTCCCATTTAATTCTGGAGCTAATTTCCACAGAACCAGAAGCTCCGGTCTCACTAACTGCCTGCAGAAGCTCTGGGTGTTGTGCTGCTCTGGACCCAGCGTGCTGCAGCGCTGCTGCTGTGCTCTGCCCCCCCGGCCCCTCTGCACAGCATTGTCTCTGGGACCAGCCCGGGGACCAGGAGCCCTGCCACCCAATTGTCCCCAAATTCACAGGCTGGTGCTGACAATGCAGGAGATGCTACAGGAGAGACTTAAAACACACCCCGAAAATTATGTGTTTCTGGGATCTAAACTACGCTTTTGTAAAAGAAATGTCACATGCACACAAGTCCCACATCCTTCCCATGGTTCAGCTGCAATATTCTCCTCTTAAAACAGGTAACTACAACCAGGAAAGACATGCATGTCCCATACTTAAGCTCATTCCATGTTTGGGACTCATCAGGGAACTATGTCCGCAAGGCATTTCATTTCCCTCCCCTTCTCTTTCTTTCACCTTGTTAAATCCTTTCAGTAAATTCCCATTTTTTTAACCAACTGGAAAAGTTCTTGTCCCCACTTGGCTATTTTAGTCAATAATTTCTGCTTTCTTGTCTCTGACAGCCTCCTTGATCACAAGGTCAGCCCCCAGTCCCAGCTGGGCAGTTTCCCTGTAATAATATAATTTTGCTGGAAGTCAGGATTTCTCTAAAGGGACCCTGTTGTGATCGGCATCCTTCCACCACACTTCTCTGAAAACTGAGAAACTGGGCCTGAGGAGAACAGGGCACAGAACCTGCAAAACACTGCAATGCAATTTGCCTCTTTAGGCAATGCCTACACAGAAAGCATGACAGTCACACAACATTAATTCTCATCACCAGGCAGATTCCTCAGCGAGGGCTTTTCAACTAGAGATCCAAGCATGAAATTCCTACACTGTTGATCTGACAAATATTGAACCAAAAAATAGCAAGAATTAGCCTCAGCCATACAGGCATTCAGCACTGCATCTTGTTTCAGCAGTGCCCTCAGGAAATTATTCAATATGCTGGTAACAATGCACACATAACATACATCCATCTATATGCACATATATTTCCTGCTGCTGCCTCTTTGCAGGAGACTTTGGTGTGTTTCCCAGATGTGTATGTGTCTGTATGCTATTTTTGGCATGGCTGGAATATACCTATAGGCACACAAAGAGACACATTTTTATACTCTTATGTGTAAAAAAGAAATGCGAAAACCAATACATTTCAAGTCAAAATATTTCAAGTGTAGAAATGCTTCAAAGAAATATCAACCTCTGATTATCAGAAGACTCTTCACTGTGACAAAAATGGTCAAGATTTGTTCATTTTCCTGTACCACATGCCTGTCTAATTGATCCATTATGTGCCAACATTACTTTTCCAGTGCAAGTATTTCATTTTCAAAGGACTTGCAGGGCATTCACAAAAAAGCAAAGCAATCTGAGCGTAAGACATTGATGATATGGAAGAAAATGGCATTAATAGCAAGAGGAAAAGTGTCTCAAAACTGTTTTGAAACTGTTTCTAGACTGTGCAAGAGGAAAAAAATGAGCCAGCCAAAACATAAAGGGATTAAGAGGCAGATGTTGCTTTTGGGGGGGTGCTCTCTAGCAGATAAAGTCATGAGCTCATCAACTGCCATGAAATGTCTGTGAGATACATCCTATAAGACTTCATGGCTAATATTTTTTAGAATAAATTGGTTGAATTTAATCCCACATGGAGAAAGCAAGCTAGGACTGTGAATAGTGTGGAATTCCTTATTAGAATTTCAGCACTAGTAACCAGTCAAATCTAAGCAAATGCTGACAGGCCACAGAATCTAATTTCATTGTTTTTTAGACTTTGACCTTCGTGGCATTATTTACATATAGGCCATTAGCTGCTAAAAGCCTGTATAAAGAGTAGGGGTTCAAGACTTTGGAATATTTTATATGCATGTGCTATGTTCTCCTTCTCCCTGCTCCTCCGAGATTCTGGATCATAGGTGTCTCCTTTAGAATACCTGAGATTTGCAATTTGCAGAACAAGGAATTAAGTAAAATTTGTGTGAAATGTTCAGCTAATAAGACGCACATTGAAAATTAATTTCTCCTCACTATATAGGGATAGCTTTTTGTGCATTGTCTACTCTTGTTTTTGTTTTCCTGGTGCGTTGTTCAGATGTTCACAGTAAACCCACTGTGATAAGTGTTGCAGCCAAGGGAGATGCTCAATGCTGGCTCAGTGACACACTGAGCTGTTTCCTTGTTTGTAGGGGAAACTTTAAAGCAATGGCCTCCCTCTGGGAGCATCCCGATGACTTCATAGCCCTTTGCTCCTTGGATGCTCAGAGAAATATTTTGGAGGTTCTTAAAATAAATAAATAAGCAAATAAATCCTCCCCTGTGAGTGTGAGCTCATGACACTCCTTTCCAACACGAGATTCCTGCTGGTTTTAGTTTAGAAACAAAGCTCAGGCAGTGGCTTTCACACCACTCCTACCTCCACTCTCAAGGTACAGACCATTAAGTTGCTGAAGGTCAACTGCACATTGAAGTGCCGGAGTGTTATGGATGTAAATCACCACAGGCACACTGAAGTCAGTGAGACCTGAACTTGAGGAATGCGTTAACATTGGGAGGTTTACTTTCCCCCTCCTGATGCCCTCAGTAGTGCTGAATTAGTTTCCAGTTCTCATCTGCAGAGCAGGAGATCAGTGACAGAACCTTTGCACACTTTCAGTGCTATTTCCCCGTAGCAGAAAGCAGGACTGAGGGTCTGTGGAGGGAAAGAGATTCTCCTGGCATGCCTCACATCCCCTACGCAGCCTTACAGATATGTAGGCCAAACTAACTTTTCTGAAAAAATCTTTCCCAAAGGAGTTTTCTATTGAGTGTTTTCCCCCTGAACTTCAGGGTGGGTTCTGCACTGAGGAAGGAGCTGGGATGTTTCTAATTTTGTAATATGCATGTACAACACTATTGATTTCAAACTCTCACAATTTTAAAATACTGCATGAATTGTCTTCAAACTGAGATTCTTTTAAGGCTCACTTAACAAAGAAGCTCAGTTGGAAGATTCCAATTTCACGAAGTTTTGCTAGCTAGCTCTAATTAGTACATGTGGAAAATGTATTTTTATTATGCTTGTATAGCTCAGGATATGCTGAAAAAAGAATATCAATGTTAAAAATAAAAAACTCTAGCTTAGGATTTAGAAAAGGATACTTTAAATAAAAACCCCACGTTTTCCAGGAGCTGCACAGGGAGTGACAGCCTGAGGTCTGCATGCTACATAAATTAAAGGGATCATTATTGATGATTGTGCATTTCCTTGCTAAAAATGATAAAATGTAACAAGTAGATACCAGTCTAGAACATAGATTTAGGTGTTTCTAAAGAAGAGTCTTTGAAATCTTACCTAAAACTATTTGTATAACACAACAGCTAAAATAGAAGAAATCCAGGTGAGTAAAAAATAGAGAAATATGTGATTCTGGGGGCTCTCAGTCCTCAGAGGTCCAAGTTACTGGGGGGGAAAAAACCCCAACATTCCACTTGTCACCAGCAAATCATCAGAAGCAGGATGCAATCACCAGTGAGAGAAACCAGATACAATGAAGACATTTGTATAGTGGACTGAGGCCTTTGCATGGAGCCCACAAGCCTTCCATGTTTGAAAAAGTTGTTACTTTGGGCAAGGATGCTCACTCTGAGTCATCTCAAAGTTGTTTTCAGTTCTGTAAGGTGCTTGTGAGGGAAACAGGAAGAGTTCAGGAGCTCCTCTGCTGTCAGTCTTCCACCCAGGCTGGTGCAGAGCAGGGCAGGGGGAGCCTGATCATGGGCATGTTGGATATGGACCAGTGTGAAAGAATCACACAAAATTACTCTGCAGCAGAAATGTCTGCCATAAAAACTAAATGTTTCATGCTGCATATGCTGAGGTTTTAAAACTAAACTCAGAGTAAAGCTGGAAAAGGGCTGGGTTGATCCAGGAGACACTGGGGCAGAGGGTAGAGCTAAGCTGATTTAAATGAGATGCAAATAAAGCCATCACTGCCTGACATGAGTTGCGGCCAAGCCATCAGCAAGTCCTGATCCCTTCAGACTGATGACAACAAAGCCAGAGTGCGTAGCCACAGCACTTCTCTCTCATCACTATTAAGCCAATTTGTGGATAAGCAAAATGTTTTCTAAACGTTCATGTCCTTCTTATTTCCCTTCTTTTCCTAACTTAGAGACTGATGACAAGTCTTAACCTTGCAGACTTCCAACTGTCAAGCTCCCATGAGAGCCAAAGCAGGCAGTGGCACCTTGGCACTCCTTAGGGCAGCACGTTTGGTATCTGTTCTGGACAAGACCAGGTTAAGCTGAGTCCCATCTGTCTCATCTCTTCAGTGTTTACAGTCTATGGCAACTTTTTATAATCCCATGGGAAACACTTCTAAATGTCAGCATAAAAGTTTTCATGCAACATAATCTGCTCAGAGCCTATCCCAAGGAGCCCTGAGCCTACACTACATAAGTGCACATTTCAGCTTTCAAAAATGGCAGAAAACCACAATTTTCTATATTGAATCTATCATTCATTATCTATCATTTAACCACACTTAGCTTCTGGCTTATGACTTTGGGATTTTGGGGGAAGGTGGCTTATGAGTGTAAATGGATCAGAGAAGAAAATGCAACATTAAAGACTAAATGCAAACTCCAAACCTTCACAGACTTTCAATGTGTCAGCCCACACAAATCAAACCTGAAGTGTTCACTCAGACATACACATACATTCATTTCATCTTCAGCTGTATTCCTTGAATTTTTATGTGCTTATAAATCACAGCAGAAAAAGTATCTACTTCTAAACCAAGTATTTACATAAAAAGTCTAACTCATGTTATTTACTGTTTTATCACTCTGGCAATGCTATTGCATAAATGTCATTTGGAAGATTCTGTATCTTGCCCTACTTTCCAGTTTTTCATTGTTGTTTTTAAATCAGTTAAGGCCCTTCCATCAAATTCAGGAAAAGAAAAATAAAGTAGCAATTTCCTTGCAGACTAATAATGTTACCAGTTTTGTTCCCATGACCTTTCTCCAAGGACTTACAGGAGTTGAGGTATCCTTATTTCATCAAATGCCATTTGGATTTTCATGCATGAACTCAAATCTCAGAATAATTTTGAAATTCTGATCTCACACCAGCCCTGGCATTTGGTCATTTAAATAGTGTCCTTACACCTCTATACTGTTTACAGTGTGAAAGGGATTTTTATCACCTGGCACCTCGAAATGCCTGAAACCATGCCACAAAATGCTGTTCTCCATAGGTCTGTATTCCAACAGTTTTACATCTCCAGGATATGCACCAGATCATCTCTCTTTTATCTTCCCAACCCCCGCAGATGCAACTGGCACCCCAGGAGCGAGGCAGAGCTCAGTGAACAGCAGGAAAGCAACTGTCTCCAGAGCTGTGAGCTTTAAAGGAAAAATATCTGACTGTGGGACCAAGCTGGGAGGAAAAAGGAACAGAAATCTTCATCTGCGTTTCTTCAGGGCTACTCTCCCTGGCTCCAGAAGCTTGAACTTTAAATCACCCTCCAAATTATGTTGCAATTAGTGTTTTCATATACTAATTCCAAATATTCTACCAAACATTATTAAACTGGCAGCTTACCTGCTACCGACCTTTCCTGTCACTGAGGCAATTTATCTGCTCCACTAGGAGGACAGCAAGGATAAGGGAGAATGTGGGAGCTGGCAGCAGCTGGAATGCACATGTGTATTTGCAGCTATTATTTTCTTTGCTCCCAGTTTGCTGCAGGTGTGGAAACAGAGCACAACGTTTCCAGTTTTATCACTGTAATTCATTTAGGAAAAAGGGGGAAAATTTGTGATTTGTGATTGCATAATCGGCACTCACAGTTTCACGTCTACATGGGAGTGACATGGAAAGAAAACAATTTGACTAAATGCTTTGCATGCCAGCCACAAATCCAGACCTCACCACCAAATTCTGGGCTCTCAGCAACAACGGATCCCAGCGGATATGGCACCTAATCACCATGTTACAAGAGAAAGAAACCTAAAATGACTCTGCGATTAGTTAGACATGAATTTGTAGTTCTGCTTTGGTCATTTTTGCAGGAGAAAAAACTGAAGAAAATGAGACAAATGCAGCCTAAAAATTGCGTGCAGAAGGATCCCCCCTCGGGTACTCCCAAAGTGAGGCTGGAGCAGGACCAGCGTGCTGGGACAGGGACACTGCACGTACCAGTTCATAAAGGAGAGCTGTCTTCCTTCAGCCTCTGTTCTCTGCCATGCTGGGGAGAACAGCAGCCCAGAGTCTCCTAATATCCCAGAATAGTCACTGTAACAGACAGGGCAAACTTCAAGGTTCTCACAGTCTGTTTAAAAGAATACTTTAATTGCTAATAATGCAGGGGTTTTTACATGACCAAAAATAAAAACCTGCCATGCACATGTGTGAAATATTTTCCACCTAATTCTGCGACAGTTTAGGAAAGTTGGTTCATCTTTATATAGGAAGAATTTATTCAGTGACTGTACCTAAAGGACGTGAAAGACATTCATTATATGGTTGTCTTTCTTAAGAAGACATCTCTCATAAAAATGGTACGTTTGATGGCAGCCCTTAAGGTAGCAGCCAAACAGTTATTGTCTTATATTACTCTCTAATTAAAGTACTCCTTTTGAGCATTTAGCACCATTTCTGAATTAAAACTGTCCTTATCTAGTATTCATACATCCCACACTTGGAGCCTGTATCAACCTAAATGGCCTTGAACTGACAGCAAGGATGACTGAGAGCAAAAAGACAAGATGCAAATACAGGTTAACAATTACCACATCACGGGCTTATACGGTATCATTTGAGAGAGGTAATTGCTTTATAATTAAAGAACATTATGACATTGAAAAAAAATAGGACTATGTGGTGCCTCAGAGACATCTCAAGTGTTTTAGATACCTTCACAGCATCCAAGCTTTGTGGCAGCTGCAAAGTTTTATTAACCACTGAACAACTACATAAACATACTATTTCTGAGTGTGATATTGGAGAACATCATAGTTCCACTGCTTTAGTGAGCTTAAGTGTGTCATAGGCCATTAAGTTGCTTTTGAATCCTTGGCTAAGTATTACAGACAGTAATATAAAATTAGAGGTAAATTGTTATTGTGAGAGTATGATGATCAAGTGGTAACAGCCACATTTCTCTTTAGTATTTATAATATTCCTATTATCCTGCTCTGTGAGATATCTCAAGCTCAAGTGCCTCTAAGATTCTATTACAGGAAAGAGAACAGGGGATGCCTCCCTTAATCAATATGTACCTATTTAAGTAAAAGAATAGTTCCATCAATTTCAATTGAATATGCTTCTAGGTAAATTTTTGATCAGAATCATCGAAGTATCAAAATGCGCCTATGAATTAATAGACTCCTTTTTTTCATGTGGAGGTTCATTGGGAATGCTGATTAATTAAGAAATATTCTTGGATGATTATTTCTGTTTCACTTCAACTTCGTTACTCTGTTCTATTTAATGCATTCTATCACATAATATCATTGTGAAATGTGTACATGTGCATCAAAAGGAAATGATTATCTTCTCCTTCACCCCCAGTGTATGGCACAGCAGTCTGAGACAGCAGGTTACCTGCTGTAGGTCTTTAGTTTAATTATGCATTTCAGCCAGTGGCATTTGATGCTGCTGCCTAGGAAATGATAAGGTGTTATTCAGAACTGAGTGTGTCATTCACTCACACAACCTAAGATTAAGTTTTACAGAGGCTGCAGTGCCCACCCAGATCCCTCATTTAAGGTCTCATTCTTGGCAGCAAGAGAGCGATGCCCTTTGCTGCTGTCCCTATAGGCATTCTGGGACAGACAGACCCACCATTGCTTCATGCCGCTCCAGAGTAATTCTCCCAGAAAAGCTACAGCCCTGACAACATGAAGAACAGCTTTATCTGGAAAAAAAAAGCCCACCCTAATTTGACTTTTAAACAATATCGCTGGTTTTCTGGGCTGACTTTTACTGGCAGTGCCACTGAATCATTAGTGAGAGGAATAACCTTGCCTTGAAAGGGAGGGAGGGCTGGGAGCCAAGAGATGCTGTCTTCTGGGCTCTGCATAGTTTTCAGCCTGAGCATCCTCACTGACCCCCAGTTCTATTATCCTTCTGACACTCTGGTATCACTTTCTGAGTCTTTTGTGCTGCTCATCCTTTTGAGCAGGGATGGAGCCACGCCTGTTGCACAACACAGCTAAAGCTCAAAATGGGCTTTTTAGTCCCAATAAAAGAGTTGGCAGGATGCAAACGAGCCTCACCCTGTTAAACCAGTTTGTAACTGGACATGATAAAATACAGTGCTTATGGGCAACTGCTTATTTACAACCATTGCCAGCAGTTAGGTATGAGTTCTGTCACATATTGTTGGCTGCTGGATGTTCTATTTCCCAATTCACCTGAGAAATATTATGTTAAAATCCCTTTATCAGAACTGACCACAACATTCATGTTTAGTTTCGATCAAGACAAAGCCACTGTGTGTGGTTCCCAAAGAAATAATGGATTAAGATAATGAGGTACTGCATTAACCTGGGGCCCACATGACAGGTTCCTGACTGACAGCACGGGGAAATGGAACATCTTTGTTTACTCACAGGGGAAATTCCACATGGAAAGGAACTGCTTTCATTTAGTGGATGTAGGTGTGCTATTGTAGCACAGGGAGAAGAGGGGGGAGCAGTGTTGCAGGGCTGTCAGTCAGTTCTGTGACAATTTTGAACTACCACATCAGAGATAGCACACACTGTATCAAAAAAGCATCAAAAAGGGAAGTTAAATGTGTCTATTCAAAGCACCACGTTAGAACTCAAAAGGAAGAAAGCAACTTCAGCAGGTACATGACCAGCTCACTGACCCATGGCTCGAAATGACCTTTAGGATCGAGTCCAACCAGTGACCTGACAATGACAATCCCACTGCTAAACCACGTCCCTAAGTGCCACATCTACGTGTCTTTGAAATCTCTCAAGGGTGGTGACTTGAGCTTCAGGTGGTTCCAGAGCTTGACAATCCTTTGGATGAAGAAATTTTCCCTACTATCCAACCTTAGCCTTCCCCTGGAACAACTTGAGGCCCCTCCCTCTTGTCCTGTCACTAATGGTCCTTGATGAAGCTCTGTGGTACTTCACAGGGATTTCTCTGCTCCTGTACCAATGGATTTGAGTTGCTACCTTTGCTCCCTGCCCAAATTAGGCAAGAGCTAGGAGAAATGTAAGGCTGCTCTGCAGAGTAGGAACATGATGGAATTAGAGAACTCTCTGTGTCACATTTGATGGCTGCAAGATGTCATAGCCTGGACACTGCAAAACCCCCTCACAGCACCCTGCTGCATTTCTCCCTCAGCCTCCACACCAGAGAAGGGAACAAGCTGGAGTTAAGATGGGACAGAGGTTAACAGCACATCTGTTTCTAGGCCACTGTGAGATGAATAATGAAGAGATTTGGAAAAATGCTTTTTTATTTCCCTCCTAAATCCGGCTTAGCAAAACAAGTAGTGCTCTCTTGGATGTCACTGCCACACTCCCTAATCCCTCCTAACTCTCCTTCACACTGCTCCTCGCTCACATCTTGCTTTGCTGCTTGTACTGAGGCAGTGTCCAAAAGCCTAACAGGAACCAGGGCTGTGGAGCAACATCCCTGGAAATAAAATGGAGCATAAAATAGAGGGCAAAATGGGAACAGGTGCCCTATCACTGCTGGTCCAACAAAAAATCTGGAAAGAGAGTCTCTTACATGTCTAGCAATTATGTATAAAAGCAGACAAAGCATATATATAATATTTGCTATAGAATGTTAATGTATTAATGAAGCTGTGCCTTATCGAAGATGCTAGTAGGTGATTTTGATCTCAGACAAAATACCACAGAAATTACTCACATAATGGGGTGAGCTGGATAAGAGTAAGTGAGGTGTAAATGGGACACACACAAAGTTTTGGCAGTGTGCATTCAACATATCCAGCAGCTTCTAATACACTAATGGAACCTATGTAGAGATACCATCATCACTGCATGCTGCCTTCTGTGGGGTTTTCTCTCCAACTGAAAACATTTATTTAAGTAGAGTGATATTAGCATCACACACCCAGTGGGAAGGGATTTAAGGACAGACACCCCCCAGAAAATGAAGATGACTCATTAAAAATTAAAAGTATAAGTAATGATTCTTTGAAAAACACTAGTTGCTCAGGAGAAAGGGAAACACATTTCGTATTTATCAGCGCGTGATTCACTAAATAGCTATGGAGCTCTAACTTGAGAAGATACCTTTGTATGGATAGAGCTTCTACACCTGCTGAAATTCCTTGGTGACAGAAGAGCTTTCTTGAACAGGATGGATCTAAACAACTGGCTGCTCTAGAACTTACATTTAAGTGCACTTCCAAAGGGATTTTACAAATTACTGTGTATTTTTTACAGCTAAAGACACAAATAGGGATTCTCAAAAAGGTCCCTAAATCTCCATCAAATCAATAGAATTTACAGGAACTAACAAAAGACCACTGATTCCCAATCTGCATTATTAAGCTTCCTTTAAAAAAAATCTGGTCCTTCAAGATTAAAAGGACATGCTCCATTTTCTCAGATGTGCCAAACTGAAATTATCACCATCACAGAAAAGCAGCTCCTACACATTTGGTCTCCAACCCCAGGCTTTCCAGTGAGAGCCAAGCATTAGTTGGAAACATATGACAGCAAGATCATAACCCATCCATTCTTCTGAAGCACAATTAACTCTGTGGAAAGTTACTCAATCAGTAGTAAATAATTTGTGGCTTCCAAATAATTTCGGTCCTGTCCAGATCATGAAATTATTTCAGTGGTTCATAATCAGTTCGTATTTTAGTGGTTAATAATCCTGGCAATAACATCAACATTAACAAAATGGTGTAATGCTGAACAAAGCATCCTCATGTTCTTGTTATTTTCAATATTCTTCTCTGGGTGGGAATAGAGATTCAGAAATTGTGGGGACTGTAAAGGGAAAAGAGGGAAGGAGAAGAGATAAGAACAAAGCATGCTTTGCATCTGTCTTGAGTGAGACAGCTAAATATTTCTTTCCTCTTCAGGACCCAGGAAGGTTAAAGGAGGAGCAAATCAACCCCACAGCAATTTGCTGACATTGTGTAACAGTGTCTGTGCTAAGACTGTACCACACCAGAGAGGTGACGAGTGGTGACACCACCACAGAGCAGTTGTCTGTGTTCAGGGGATGGGAACATGTCAGGAAAACTGCTGGAACCAGAACATCACATGTGCTCAGCTTTGCTGCAGGAGACTTTGACATTCCTTAAACAAATCTGGGGGGTGTAGCTACAATGGGTCACACCGGAGACAAGGAGCCAGAGGAAGCTCTGAACACTGCAGGGAGCCTGTCAGCTCACTCGGTGACAACATTCTTATCTCTATTGTCCCATTAGTGACAGCAGTGTGCAACTGGTCCCACCAAACAGATAAATCAAAACCCCTGTGTACAGCTGCACAAAGTCAGTGCAGTAAGTCCCTGCCAACTTTGTGTATATTGTCAGAGCACTGGGCCTGTGCAGGATCACCTCACCAGGTTTCTCACAGGAGTGGGTGCACACTATAAAACACATTTTCAACTAGTTCTACGAACGTGCCCCTGCAACTTAACCACACTGCCCTGGTTCTTCACAAACTCTCCCAGCTGGCTTATTCAACATCCAGCACTTAATGTATTTTGAATTCTGGTAATCTGGCTGCATGACTGTAAAATTCCTCAACAGTCCATTTCATGCCCAGCTTTTCATGAGCAGTGCTCGACACACTGCAGGACTGACTTCTTTGCTATTATTTGTGTTGAAGTCAAGCATCTGCTTCTCAAACCCAGGCTCAAGTCTGTGTGTTCTAAATCAAAATGCAGGGGAGGTGACTACAGAGTCAGCAGCAGCAGAATGGGAGAACAGCAAAAGGTCTGTAAAGCCTCTGCCTGCATTCCTTGGGAGCCAGGGGTCTGGGCTAAATCTGCATTCTGGCTCTGACTTGGAAGTTTCTCCCGTGTTTCTCATATAATCTACTTCCCTCAAGAGGGAAGCAGTGCTGACGACCACCTGGGGAAACTGCAGCCACCATCTCCTAAGGATGTGACTGCTACACCACACTATGGAGAAACAAGGTGGAAGAAAGAAGGGAAAGATGAAGAATCCATAAAAACCACCTTAGAATCAGAGTGGAGCGTAGTGATTCCAATAGGGCTTCTTCCAGTTAGAAACATTACCCAAAGGTTTAAATTGGGCATTTCATTACTTGTTTTACATTTTCCTTTAGAACTTTCAGTGCATAATATTTCAGACATAGAGTCAATATAAGATCAGTATTTTAAAACCAAATAGACGCTTATCTAAAAATCCAAATAAATTCCAAAATCTGAATGACAATAGGCAACAACAATGTAAAGGACACCATGAGCCAGCTCACAGGCAACAATTTCCTCTCAGGTTTTTATTGCCTGGAAGATCAGATTTTTTTTTTCTACTGAGGGAGGTTGTGGTGTTTTGGGGTGATTTTCTTTGAAATGTCATTCGAATTTAAACCATTCAGTATATTTTCTGATGTTGCTCTCCTCCTTCCCCCTTTCCTTTGCAACTACATTATTATACTAAGAAAAAACAACAAAAAATCTTGTGGCAAACTAGTTTTCTGCAGTTGGTCACAGTGAGCATAGCTTGGACATGATGCATCCATCTATGAACAATAGAATAGCAAAGAACTGAATTATTGGATTTGAAATGGCAGACATCCTGGGATAGCTGTGGAAAAGCCTGGACACACTTTCTCTGGAAATATGTAAGTTCAGTTCAGCTGTGGGATGGGAGAGGAAGTTTTCTGCTGGCTCTTCATTTTTTTGGTATGTTACATAAGCTCCCTTTCCTCTTTACTTTTATAACAGCACATAAATATTTTATGAACTATGGGTCTTTGAACTGTGTTGCTCTGACCCATTGACTGATTCTCATTTGCTTCTCTGAAATTGCATCTCAAGTGCTTTGAGAAATGCATCATCCTGGGCTGTCATATAAAACCCAACATAAACCCCACAACAGTTAATTCTGTTTGTTGCCAATGCTACAAGTCAACTCCAAGGACAATAAATTTCCACTTAATGTTAATAGTGAGGTTGCTGGAGATGTTGGCATTCTGATATATTAAAGGCATAAAGTGCAAACAGCTTTTCATTCATTCTTTATATGCTTTTAGTTAGCCACCCCCACACAAAAAATAAGAAAAGGAAAAAGGGAAGAACAGCTTCTCTTTCAGTGTGGAGTAATGTAAATCCCGATTTTCACCAGCAAAATAATGGCTATGTATGTCTACGGATCTTTCTGCATATCTGGAATTATCTGTAGGGGCCAGTGATACCAAGGCAATCCCAGGCTAACATGTGGTGCTTCACAAAGTGCACAAGATTTCCTAGTATAATGGAAAAACAAATATCTAATGTAAGGCATATAACACAGCCGATGGAACTATCCCAGTCCGACAGTGGTAAACAGCTCTGCATTGACTGCATTTCCTAGAATCCTCCAAACTATTCCAGTTCAGGAAAAGTGCCTTTGTTTGGATTTTTTCTTCCCCCTCCCTTCTTCCCATCTGTCTTCATTCTCATTCCTATGGGATGAAGGATGAAGCCCCATGCTTAAAAATACAGCCAATTGCAGTTCTAGGATCTAAGCTGGAAGGCTTGGTTTGACAAGCAAATACCTCCTTGTCTTCTGAGATTACCTGTATTCCCCTGTACAGGGTCTGAAATTGCTGTTCCAACTCTTTCCCAGCTGGCTCAAAATTAAGATGTTAGCTTCACCATGATTTAGAGCATTTGCTTGTGAACAAGCCTCATTTTTATTTCATTTGCTCCGGAGAAATCTCTCGTCAGTATTCCTTCTGAGCCTATAAATATCCTTCTCATCAGTCACATTTAAGGATTTTGTGTGCTGGAATAAAAGCCACTCTGGGTCACTGGGGTTCCTTACTGGGGCTTTGGAATCACAGAATGATTTGGCTTGGAGGGGCTTTAAAACTTATCCAGTTCCCAGCCCTCTTGCCCTGGGCAGGGAACCTTCCACTAGAGCAGGTTGCTCCAAGACCCATCCAAGCCCTATTATCACCTATACTATAGGTAATAATGGAGCTAATACAGCTGCAGATACTCTACCGGTAAGAAACACAATACTGGAGCCAACAAAATAAAAAGCTTTGTATGTTGCCCGTCCATTTGTTTTTCTTTTGCTCTTCTGGCTGAGAACAATTTTTCTTTATTCTGGCCTTCCCTCCTAGGTATGAAAAAAGAGAAGAAAATTCTCATTCTCTCCTTGAATCTACAATTTCCAAGGTGTGTTACTGAGACAAGAAAATGCAACAAAACAACAATTTGACAAAGGTTAAAATTTTCAAGTGTCTGACTACTATGGAGCTCTTGATTAGCCTATAGATGGAAGAGATAGATGTGAATTAAGTAGCTAAACAAATGCAATCACACGATGCACACTCTGCCTTCTAATAACCCCCTCAAATGCACACACATTATTTCATGCTCTCAGCAGACAGAATGATTTCTCCCACTCACTCCCTCAGGAATCTGCTTAAAAAATTTCACTTCTCCCGCCTTAATAACTCCCACAGTAAAATTTTTCCTAATTATGACCATGGCTTCAGCTGCTTTTTAAAAAGCATTTGAGGCCTTTCTCTACCGGCAGGTAGCTTATTTTCTTGCAGAGAAGTGACAAAAACTAAATAATGTGCCTGCACATTGCAGTTTTCCATCTTAAAGCAAGCTAGCAGCTGAAGTAGCAAAAATAAGACCCAAGAAGCCTCAGTGTCCATGGCTCAGGGACTTTCCCCATCTTCTTGGTGACAATCACAGATTAGAGAATCACATTTTCCTTCCCAGAAAAAGTTTTGCCGCTGGCTCAGGCACACGTTGGCCTCTTGCTTGCCTGGCATTATCATCCACCTACCCCAATTAAGACATGGTTCCTTTGTTCCCTCATTTCCTTAAATAATGGATTGATGAGGTGTGAATTCAGAACAAGTGGTATCAGTAAACGAACACAGCCTGGGCATGCTCGGCTTTTTCTCTACTAACACCCGAGTGCCATAAATAGGTTAAATCCTCTATGTCAGTGAAGGGAAGCAATCTGTTCTCTCCCTGTCATGTTCCTGGCATGCCAATCTCCAGTTGTACCACACAGACACAATCCCAACAGGGGACAGAAAACGGCAAGGAACACACAGTTCAGCTAGAATTCACAGTTTGGTTAGAATTTCATGTGTTGCTGTGGGTGCATTTCTCTGTTTTGCATGTACTTCCTGTCTTCAAGCATCAATTCCTCAACTAAGTGGACTGTCTGAGTTTATTTAGATTTATTTAACTAAGCAAGTTATTTAAGAAAACCCACACTTTTATTTCTAAGAGGTATATCAAATTACAGCTTCAAGGGAATGACATTTTGTGTTTAATGAATTGATTCTGGTTTAACCATCATAAAACGGTACATATTAAATAAAATCTTGTGAATACAGGCTTCACTGGCTCCTAAATTTAGGTGCATCTAGATACTGAAGATGTATCAGTGTAAAAATACACCAGTGGAAAATCATAGAATTAGAAAAATGGAATCACAGAATCGTTTTGGCTGCAAGGAACCTCAAAGATCAGCTGGTTCCAATGCCCCTGCTATGGCAGGGCCACCACATTCCTAGTCTCTGATGCTAATGGAGCATTACTGGCTTGACAGGATAGAAAGGCAGAGGAAAACATGGAGCACACCTTCCCACAAAGGTTAAAAACATTCACCCAGCACACAGTGAGAGATCAAGTACACTCACTGGCTGTCTTTGGCAAAAAGAATAAATTTTTTTTAAAAAAATTAAAAATTAAAAATTACAGTTTCAGAACTTCAAGAACACTGAAATAAGTCTTTATTTATGCTGAGTTTTGTGGGGAGACAAACTGACTGCAATTAAAGCATCGCTGTGAAATCCCAAGTTGCTGAAAGATTTCTTTAGAAAATGTTTATGCAGGAAAATATTTTCAGTTTGGATCAGGGTACCACAGACAGACCAAGTTTCTCTACAGCATCAGCAGCTGATAAACCTTGAGCAGACGGCAGAGAAGAAATATTTTAATTCCATTAAAATATGGCCAGTGTTGCACTAGTACCAACTGTTTCAGACCCTTCTGCAGAGTGGCAATATTTGCAAGTGTTTCTTTAGAAATGTGCAGGATTTAATTCCAAGTACGCAGGACTGTTTTGACACCATTTATCAACTGCTCCCAAACAGATCAGGCTTGGAGCACACTTGTTCCATTTGCTAAATTCAAAATTTCCCTTATGTGAGCCAAGGGAATTAGGCTAGACAAGGGTGGGGGTTTTCTCTGCACACTTTTGCTGTGTTTCTTTAAAGCCAGCTACTCTGGCCATGCACACTGGTTGCCAGAAGTCTGAGTTCAAGTGAGACAGCACATTTACTTTCCATAGAAGAATGGCTGAGCAACAGACCTTGCCCTCTCCAGTAATGCCAGTTTATAAAAAGAAACTGGCAATTTATATATCTATATCTATATCTTTTATATTTTACTCTGGCGAGGAATTATTTTCCTCCCTTCTTTATCATAATCCATGGGTTTTTGGCAAGGAAGAAACTCTCATGCACAAATAAGAGCACACACAGTTTATTCCCAAAACCAAAATCCAATTCACTGATAACGACTGACAATTTCATTTTGCAGGAAATGATTCAAAAGCAAATAAAGGTCATAATTCTAATAAAAACCAGTATTACCTATAGCAGAGGAAACACCTGGAGCGTGCCTAATTGGTCATCTCTAATCTTTAAAACCTAAAGAAGGCCCAGCAGTAATTTTGTAGGAAATGTCCTTGCTGTTAAGCACCATATATCTACCCCAAAAGACCTGAAAGCTTCAATTGGTCTTTTAAGAAAACGTCTTTATATGTCAATGTCCATTAAATCATGAAATTGGTCTTTGCTCAGCAGAGAAGTAAAAGAGCACAAATGTACTTGTATTTTTGAATACTGGAGCTGTAGCTGCCTATTAGTTTTCTGGCCCTGAATACGACGTACCAGCACCTTGACCTGCAATATTGACCATTTTTTGTGATGAAATAGAATCCATCAACTTCATGTTTTACAGCTTGTGAAAGACAAATCCTTCCTCACTCACTGTCACAGGTCCACAGTCAAGGTTCAGATCGGGACAGCCTGGATTCCCGGCTTGTTCCAGCCTCATCCTGCCGGCCTCAGCACAAGACCACAGGTGCAGAGAAGGCTCTGTCTGCTCATTTGGGAAACTGCCTGCCTTGTTTCTTCAGAGAAATACCAAAACAAATGAAGATGGAACCATCAGCCTATTCTTATCTTTATTTAATACCTGCAGGTGACATCCAGTGACACTCCAGCAGAGCAGGAGGCATGGACAATGGCATGGGTCATTTGACATTGGAACGCCAAAACTCGAGATCATTATTTTGTTAGATGCACCAGAAACACAGAGAAAGGAGAGCAGAAACACCTCAAAAACAAAACAAACTCAAAACACATAAACACCCGAGACTCCAAAAGCCCAGGGCTGAAGAAGACATCATGAAAAAGACATTTTATTTGAGGGGGTGAGGCCCTGCCACAGGGTGCCCAGAGAAGCTGTGGCTGCCCCATCCCTGGAAGTGTCCAAGGCCAGGTTGGACAGGGCTTGGAACAGCCTGGGATAGTGGAAGGTGTCCCTGCCCATGGCAGAGGATGGACCAAGATGAGCTTTAAGGTCCCATTCAACCCAAACCATTTTATGATACGCTCATATGATTTCTTTAACTAACCCTGCTGAAAACTGATTTGGCAAATTCAAGTTGTAAAATGAAAAATTTGGAATAAATATATTTAAACTGCAGTTTTTTTCATTCTTAAAGTACATCTGTGAGGAATTAGAAAAAGCATTTGGGTTAATTACATTTTGAGTGATTATTTTCATAGGGGTTATGAATATATGTTTAATGTGAAATTTATACAGATTGAATTCCACAACCTGTTCAGACTGTAAATTTGCACTCATCAAACTGCTGCAGTGCTTGTTGGAGAGCTGAAATCAAAAGGAAATTGAATTAGAGGAATAACCTGAACTGAACAGGAGGTAACTCACTTATAATAACCACAAAGCAGTGCTTTTGGGGTGGAATAATCAACAGCACTAACTTTCTTGCAGAAAAGATGATCTGGGGCTTGCTGGTAGCCCAGCCTGAGGGTGAGTCAGCAATCACTTGGTGCTACGGAAAAAAGCTTTGTCTTATTGGGACCTACACAAGGGGTTAGGGAAAACATGAGATCCTGCTTTAAGGAAGGCATTAAAACACAGTTTTCCTGGGTCTGTTAGAGGAAAAGAAAATGGATTTGCTTTGTATCCAAACATGGAGAAAGGGGCCAGAGCTCTAACCTGGCTCTACCATGGGATGGTGTGGCTTGAACACATCTCACCCCGCGCTGCACAGAACGTGGGAGCTCTCACAGGAATGATCCCATAAGGATGATCAGCTTGGTTTAATTGGCAGATCACAGCTGAACTGGTAAAAATAGTACAAGATCTGTTGTTCTTGTGACATCTCCTACCCATCAGCAACGGAAAAGCCTCAAACACTCTGATAAACAGACGCTTTGCCCAGATTTTCTGCTGAGGTAAATTCATGCCAGTAAAGGAGTTGATGTGCCGCCTTCCAATTACTCAACTGTGAAAATATTTTAGTAACTTTGGGATTGAGAACAAGATATCAAAGCAGGACTGGTCAAACTTTTACTGGAATATTGTGTCCTGTTCCCGATGACACTTCTCAATAAAAAATAGGCCCAGACGTAAAAAGGAGGAGTACATTAAGAGCCATAAAAAGTATATAAACCAAGATCTGTGTGGAAAGATGGAAAGAACTGAATTTACTCAGGCTGGAGAAGAGAAAGAAAAAGAGAAAGAGGGAGAGANAAGGAGAAACAGTCTCAGATGTACTGGAGATTTATCACCTTTTGTAGCAAAGTAAGTTCTTCACCTGGAAATTGCCAAGAGACCACAGGCTTAAACTGTAGGAGGAAAGATGGAAGTTGGACAGTTTAAAAGTTATATAACCCAAATTACAGCTAAGACTGCCAGGGGAAAGTGTGGAAATCCACGTTGAAAGTTTTTAGGAACAACATATTTAAACAGTATTTTTTTTAATGCTTTCCTAAAGAAGGACAGACATTTATTGGGATTTCTTAAAGCTTTGTTTTCTTGCATTTCCTGTGAACGCAAAGCAGCAAATGCCAGTTTGTTCCATCCCTTCTGAACTGTTCAGGAGCAAGCCAGTCAGCTCAGGAGCCATAAAGGGAACCATCCAGGAGCACCATGCAGTGAGTCCAGCTGGGATTCCCTCCGACACAGCCCACAGGGCTGCACAGGAAAAGCAGCAGCTCCACCGAGCTCTGCTGAGAAACACCAGCTCCCCCAGGTACACAGCTCCTCCCGCAGGAGCCGGGAGCAGCCGGGGCGCTGTGGGTGGACAAGGAACATCTGCTTTCCTGGAAACACCTTGTTCTCAGAGCAGCCTGCAAACCCCAGTGCAACACATCTCCCTGCACTGCTAAGGCAGGCTGGCAGAAGCAGAGAACTAAATTCCAGGGCTTGGAGTAAATCAGGGAAGCGTGGTTTGGTTTGAATACAGAAGGCTGAACCTAAAAGGTGAATAATCTTGCCTATATATCATATCACATCACTTATCATATTGTGTCATATCTAATTAGAAATCCCTGAACTCCTTCCAAATGCCTTAGGTTTGTTTTCTTTTCCAAACACTCCTGCGAGTAGCAGAACCTTTGTAAAGTTCCTTCTCCTCCCTGATAATATCACCTTTTCTCTTCTAGTTTTAAAATACAATGCTGACGGAAAGCTACGTGGTATAAAGCCAAACACTTATTAGATAATCTCCTGTGACAACAGGCTTTCTAACTGTTTCAAAATAATTTCAGAACTGTGCAATGAGTATTACCTTTTATATCCCTTGAAGTGTATTTACAACTGTGATCAGCTATAATTAATCCAGCTTTAAAACACTGATAAGGAAAGTATAAATATTATTTCTTTATGCATACAAAGCTTTATGCATGCCAGTAACTGATTAACAGGAACATAAATTCTGATTGTATCTGAAAGACACATCAATCTGCTCTTTAGCCAAAAAACACCTGAAGAATTAGAGAACTAAAGGACAGGGCGAGACAATGCATTCGTGTGGAGAAGACTTGGTTTGGCTCTATCTCTGCTTCGTGCCAGAGACAGGATAATGAGGAAAATGAAGAGAATGGATTTAAGTCTGGCAGCCAAATTGATTGGCCTTGGAAGCAGAGGGAAGACTCCAAAAGGACATCCTGGTGGGCTGGTATCCAGAAAAGCCTGGAAGTGGTTTGGGAGGCTGCAAATGTTTAAAACCAATTCTGGAATGACCTAAAAGGCTTGAGTGTTTTCTGGGGATAGTGTGAAAAAGGTCAGGAAGGCATCCTGAAGGACAGGAGGGGAGGGTTGCACAGAGCACCAGTATTACTATGGATAGAATAATTTCCTGTGATTTTCCCCTAGAAGGATGGGAGGTTACAGAAGGAACTGGCAACCAGGTCAAGTTTATAAACAGTCTCATTTTCTAAAACACACATCTCCATTAGCAGAGGAACACAAACCAGGCAACAGCTTTCTCCAGGTTAGCTGGTGAGGAAAGGGGAGTGCTCACCACTTTCCCTTTGGGTGATGGGCACCCTCACCCCACAGGAAGGGTTTCCAAACACACGAACCTGGGCAAATGATTACAAGGCTAGGAAGTAAAATCTTGGTTGTCTGACTCACTGCTTGAGTTGTTCCTCCTGCTTCTGACCCCAAATACATTTATTATGCAAATCAATAATTTATTCAGGAGCAGAAATGTCCCCCAAGTACCCCCAAAACCCAAGGATGGCATGAAATCATTTAATACAGAAATGCTCCACCCTCTTTTTTTGCTTTTAAGATATCTCAGGCTGCATCTTGCTTATAAAGAAAAGCAAAGCAGAGAAGCCCACAAATTTCATTTTGCATTACTGTGACTCACTGTGGTTAATGGTAACAAAAGAAATGTTTTGTTACCAAAGTGAGCAGGTATGACTCAGATACATGGAGGATGCACGCTGAACAGTAAAAATCATCTTGACGTTACAGTTTTTCAGATTCAAAAGCACTTTAAGGATTTGCCATGAAAAGCCACATACATATATATATATAAATCCCATTGAATCAGTTTACTGGTAAAGACAAGGCATTGTAGGAGGTAAAATTCAGCTGTTTAATAGCTGAACTATTAAACCTAGTGCACTTCCAGGTCACATTTAGTAGGAAACATGAAAACAGTAGCTGGTAAGAATGGAGAGGGCCATAAACCAAGCAGCAAATATTTCAATTTTTGCCTAGAGTACTTCTACGGGGGAGAAACAACATGGAAGTAAATTGTTCCTTCCTCCCCTCCACCAAGAATTTCATTGTGACAAGTCAGAACCATAAAATAATGTAAGAATTAATAATTAAAAAGACTGCAAATCAGAATTCATGTGGAATGATAGCAGTCAAGTACGTACAATGATAAAAAACCCCTGCTCCTAAGAAAATCAGCAAACAGACTGAAATAGCATCCTCTGAAGGCTCTTGAAAATGGGACCATGGAACAATTAAAGCAGGAGCTGCCATTACACTGTGGTCATTAACAAAGTCCCTAATTACATCAGTAGGCCCTTCAGAAGAAAAAAATTAAATATTAAAAAGTCCACAAAACAGTTTTCTTCACTGAAATTGACAACACAGTAAAGTCAGGAAACTCCCCAACAGTCAAGATTCCAATTTCTTGAATACTTGGCAATATTTTTTTATTTCCATGAGGAAACAAACAATAAAGAAGAGTTTCAAAAGTCAGTGTGTCCCTGCTGCGTGATATAAGTTGGCAGGAGACCTAATTCAGCAACCTCCAGAGGTCCCCTCAAACCCAGTTTTCTATGACTTTATCAACTCTGATCCATGACAACTGAAACCAAGTATACAACATGTGATGGTAAATATTGTTTTGACAAGGTTTATTCCATTCAGAGAGGTACAATTTATGAGGCAACAGTGGGTCTATTAGAGTATATTTAGTCTAAAGATACTGCACTGCTTCCCCCTATCCTGAGACTAATTTTCTTCTCTCCCTTCAGCTTCCCATTTTCCTCAAATTATAGTGTTTCTTCAAATTTATAATTTTCTGCCTCTTCAAAACAGAAGGGAACTCATTTCTCATGAGAGCTTATCACAGAGATCGCCTCTAAAGCAGTACCTGTTGGTACCCACTTGTGTTCTATAAATGGTAAGAAAAATTACATAATGTTATCTCCTAATGGGAGAAAATTCTCTTTCAGAGAAAGAATACTTTAAAATGCATAAATGGAGATAAAAGTAGACTGAATCAGAAAATGGACACAAGAGATCTGGCTAGAAGACAGCTAACATTCTGATACACTGGAATTAAAATGTACTCCAAAAAGCTGAATTAATATTTCAATTAAAAAAGAAAAAAAAAGTGAAATTAAAAGCCAAAGTAATTTAGTTTGAATCCTCCATTTACAGTCAGAGCGCCACGACAGTGAGAAAGCTGCCATGGCACAAACATCCTCATTAACCATGTGTTTAAGTGTAGGAAAAATTAGGAATAGGTTTGGTTTCTAGATGTGAATTTTCCGCCCCAAGGTTGAAAAGAAAGGCTCTGGGGCCACAACATACTTATGATGTTAATAATGTCTACTCCAATGCTTATTATCTAATAGCTGCAGAGATGCATTTGAGAAGATAATTTTGTGTTTGAAGCAGATTAAAATGTACTTAATTATCCCAGATTTGTTTTCCAACTCCAACATCCTGTCCCTCCAACCTCGAGCTTGATAATACATTGATAACAGCTGAATTAATAAGCAGGTGATAGCTGACACCAATAATTAACATTTTACAACTGCAGTTGATGTAGAATGATGAAATATATTTAACTGCTTTCTTATTACAAGCCAGCACATACAATAAAGTTCCCCATTTAAAATTCTGCAATTTCATCACAGACCACAGAACTGTTTTAGTCAATCCTCAATGGTTATAACACCTTTTGTATTAATCCTTTACATTTGTTACCCATTAGGGTTGTCTTGAGTTTTTTCTGAACTCTGGCTATTGCATTCCAGCCTCCCAATTTACATGTACAGAGAGAAGCTGAAGTCAGCAGCCTGGTCTCCTGGCTTTTAAGTGAGAAAACAAATAAATTGGGCAGCTTTGCTAAAACACTTACTGGCACAGAGAAAGCTAACACATCCTACACAAGATCACTCACAGAGGCACCATCTTCTTTGCCTTGTGCTATTTATATTAATTGAAAAACAGCTGGTGAAATTACCTCCTTCATTCTGGAACAGATATTCTAGAATGGAGCAAAATCAACTCAACACAGAAAATCTGAATGAATAAGTACAAAGCCAAGCAAAAAATATGGGCGGACTAGGAGATCTCAAAGGATTGACTTAAAAGCCAAAGTGCAATAAAGATTCAAACCCTGAACTAAGATACGCACAATCACGAAGACAAAGCCCCAGGTGTGATATTATCACCCACACAAGTGTCACAGAGACAGAAAGAATGTGGACAGATTTTTCTCTACTTCTGACCTTCAGCTCACTAATCAGAAAAATCTTTCTATGAAACATAAGGTGTTTTAATGGAAACATTAATTTAATTTATCCATTTAATTTGGTCTAAATCCTTTGACTGGAAAGCAGACCCCATCTTTTCATTTCCAGTTCTATTTTCAGACACCCATCTCAGGTTCCCATCTTGATTCACCTAAAGGGTCTCATGAAGGAAGAGTAACAGTGAAAAGGGAGAACTGAACAAGGGTTCACTGCCAGCACTGATTCAACTTCTTGTCACAGGCAGCACTATGTGTCATCAATTACAAAGCATGTACCAATGCTAAAAGAGCTAAAATCCTTAATTATTTTAAGCTTAACTTTTCCATGAAATATAATTTCTCTTTTACAGCTGAAACACCCAACAAAACCAAACTAGGGGGTTTATAGACTTATAAAAGCCCATAACAAACTCATTGAAGTGGTGATAATTTACAATCACAGATTTTCTAAATTTATTTCCAACTATATTTCTTTAGCTTACTGTACATTGTTTGAATTGGAAAATGAAAAACAAAAATCAATTTCCACTATATAGTTACAGATGTCAGGCCATGCTGTTTGTTCCAAGCAACCGACTTTGACTATCAAACAGTATTCTTAGAGGCTGCCAGAAAGTGATGTAAGAAAAAGTTATCACAACCTGTCCTACACTTTGCTACTTCCTGCATGTGCTACTTTTTATCTGGATTGTTTGCACGCAGCTTCCTTTGCAGCCCTGTTCTCCACAGGCTCCTTTGTGCAGTCAATTAATAATCACAGAGATACGGACAGACCTCTTGTAGCTTAATACCCCAGAGCAGCTCAGTACCTGGATCTAATTTTCCGTAGAACAGAGGAGAGCAAACAGAGGCAAAAGAAAATAAAGAAAAAGAAGCATTTAATTATTTCCTTGTTCTCTATGTGTGCTTCATATATGTCTATGTATGGACAATGTCATCCTAAGTGAAAGACATAACATGGAAAAAGATACCTTAACATCTTTGGCAGCCATCCCACAAATGCTCCTGAAAGAAGTCAGCAGAAATAAACAATGACATACTCCAAGAGTTATGAGGCCTAGGGGGGGAAATCTTGAAAATTTCCTGAGAAAATGAGGATGCAGAAAACAAGAATTTCTAGGAGAAAACTGAAATTAAACTTTCTCTCAAAGCAAACGCTGAAATAATTTCTGGCATTTAGTAGTGTTTTATTCACACCATCCCTCAGAAGGCCTTCTGTATTAATCTGAACCTCAAATGAGGCACAGATGAATCTGAGCTGGAAGAGACGCCATCCAGTTCAGCTCTTTTCCCCAAGACAGACTCAACTACATTATGTCATTCCTGACATAGCGTTCTTAATGGCTGCTGCTGAAGAAACCCAAAATTTCTCAAAGCCAGCTATTCCAGTGTGCCACTATCTTTACGCTTGCAGGTTCTCCCTCTCATCTGAAGTTTTCCCTGCTCCAGAAAGCCCCTCACTTCTTGTACCACCCATCATGACAACACACATGATGCTCTTTCTCTGCACAGCTCTTAAAATACTGGAGACCTACCATGTCCCTTCCCATTTCTCTCTTCTTTAGACTAAACAACTCCATTTCTTCTGATCCTTCCCCCCCGAGTTATCTCTCCAAGATATTGGATCACCCTTCTCTGGGCACTCTCCAATGAAACACACGTTGCTCTTGGAGAATGATGCCCAAGTTTGGGCAAAAGTGCTCCAACCGTGGAGAAGAAGGGTTCTTCAGAGACCTACTAGGCCCCATATTCTCACTAACTCATGTGATGTTCATCTTTTTTGTAACAGCATGACATTTTTGACCTCATACCCAGTGCATGGTGCATTGTAATTCCAGCCACTTTCCTACAGGGATACTGTCTAAGGAGGTGATCACCATCTTCAGTCTGTTAAATTTCTTCCTGTTTCAGGAATTCAGCAGAGTATCCTCTGTTTATCATTGCTGGGTTTAATTCTGCTTCTTTTTCAGATTATGTCTCTAATTTGTCAAGATGATTTTCAGTATCACTACAGTCCCTTAATGTTGGCAGGCCCTCCTATCTTACAAGCACATTTAATCAGAACATTTTATTTCATCATCTCAGTTCTTAATGGAAACACTGATCATAATTAAACTCAGAACCACTGACTGCCAAGTCCTTTTACTCCAGTGCAGATAAAGTATCAGGTCACCTCCTGGTACTTAAGGCTGATATTCTGCAGCCCTCCTATTTTGTTAACTACAGACCAGGGAATATATCTAATGGAGTGTTATATATGCTTCCCAGTATCCTGTCAAGGCTCTGAGACCCTTCACTGCAGCTCAGAGCACAGCAGGGAACTTCCCAGTCACGCACCACAGTAATGGCTCCTTCCCAGAGCAACACACTGCTGCAACTGCAGCCTGGGCCAGGATGCACCCAGGAGGCAGGGAAAGGAGAGGCTTACCAAGAACTCGCGCTCTCAGAGTAAAGCATTTCTGTTTGCTTGAAGTCAGCTACACTGCTTTCAACTCAAAGTACTTAGCCCACTCCCACTTGCCAAAATAAATCTTAGTTTTCTCAAACATTGTCATTTTTAATGCTGAACTAGGTATCACTACACAGGGATGCCTAGAGCAATATGCCTAACACATACAGCTATATATACATATGTGTTTATAAATGTGTGACATTTCTGAATTAGATAAGAGATATAATTACTTATATTACAATAACACTCAGATTATGCTTACTCATTATACAATCTATTTCTGTCTGCTTTGGATGAGCAAATTCTCAATATTCCATTTTATCCCAGGGAAAAAAAAAAAGGATTTATTTCCCCAGACTTTCAGTATTTCCCATATCTGCATTCCATCCACAGTGAAAAGCTCATTCCTGAGATTACTGCAGGGCTTCCATGACACAGAAAAGGAGTTCAGATTCTCACTGTAAGCCCAACCGTGCATCAGATTCTACAAAGAGAGATCCCTGCTCCTGAATAAATGAGGAATCTTCCTATGGTCCAGATGGATTCCAGTGCACAACATGGTCCCCAGGCCACAAGTCTGATGGTCAGCAGAAAACCAGGAGCCTAGAGGAGGGAGCAGGTATCTAAATAATGCCAAAAGCATTTACAGCATATTATGTCTAGATTCCTTCTTATCAGTCAGTATTAATTGTCAGATCCCTTTGGTAAATTAAGTATTGTTCCAGCAAACACCACTGCACTGCATAATGACCACTGCACAGAACTGGGGCAGCTACCCCAACACATGTTCATCTGAGCTTATAGCCAGGTATCCCATTCTGCTCAAATTATTTCCTTTTTGAGGCACGCCTGTTACTTTCAAGAAGAAAACAACCACAAAAAATACTGTATCACACAATTCATCTGGAGACAATTTATGTCACTCACACCCAAGGCCAATGACGAGCAAAGATTTAGTCCAGCTGTGGGACACGGGAGAGGCCGGGCAGTGTCCCAGAGCTGCCCAAGGTAAAGCATACCCTGTCACCCATGTCCTTGTTGCCATCCCAGCTCTGCAGCTGCTTCACAGAGCTGCTCTCTCACCTCCCTGCATGGCCCCAGCACATCACACTGGCCCTCAGCCCATTGGCTCACGCCTTTCTTCTCCATTCCTGAGGCTCAGCTCAGCTGCAACCCCCCACACACACCCAGAAATAAAGCCCAAAATAAAAAGTTGTGGAAGCCAGCCCTACTAGTTTTGGATGGAGTGAATGGGGAAAGTGACAATAATGTGGGAAAGCAAGGAATGAAAGCAACCAAAGGCTCACACACAGGGTGTGAGAAAGCAGACAGGGACTCAGAAGTGGTCAGGATGACAAGCTCACCAGCTGCCACACTGTGGTACAGGACAGGGGAAAAAACTAATTCTGCCTCTTCCTTCTAGCATGTCACCTCCAGCCTCCTTCCCTGTGCTAGTTCACACACAGGACAGCCACCAAAAGAAGGGTCTCTCTACTAACACAGGCCATGGAGGGGCTGCTGGAAGACCTGTGAGGAAGTTGGGCTGTTCAAAGTCTTCTCCAAAATTTAACTTCCACTTGGCAACCTGAGTCAGTGCTCCCTCATGACTCTGATTTACACAAGTCCCTCTAGATGTGATTGATCCAATGTAATGGCAAGCTCTGGAACATGTTCTAGCTCAAGGTGTCCATGCCCATGGCAGGGGGCTGGACTAGGTTACCCTTTAAAGGTCCCTTCCAACCTAAACTATTTTTTGGTACTGTATTAAGTACTGGATGTGTATTGGGAGGCATGGAGCATCCAAGTGATCCTTCAGAAGATGAGCAGGTCTCTAGCCTGGAACTAACACATTTAAGAACTCAAGAAATAACAGCACTTGTCCTGGATTAGAAATGTCAAATCCTGGCATTTTAATTAAGACACCTCTTCTAAGACGACGTTAAAAGCAGTCATCAAAGCATTAATCTTCAGCAAGAATGGAAACAGTATTTTCTGACCCTGCCTTGTGAGTACTCTATGCAGCCTATTAACCCCTCATCAATCCTTCCCTGATTTCTCACTCATGACAAATAGCTTTCTCTCTTACAGGTCGTTTAGCCCTAAAGTAGAACAACATGTTTAAAAAAAAAAAAAAAAGGCTCTAAGGGCTTTAGGGGAGCAGACTAAGAAAATAAAGATGAAGAATAAGCAAATTTCCTTTTTCCTAGAAAAGTTCCCAAAACTAAAGCGGGCAGACTTGCAGAACCATTTCCGCCTGGAAAGCCGACGAGAAGAGCAGGGTTCCTCAGAACGTGCCTACCTTTTACTGTATTTAAGGAACGATCAAAATAGTTAAACTGAGTTACAGTTATTCTTAACTTGTATTTTTTTCATGTTTAGACAATCTCTGCAGCTTCCAAGAGCCAGAGCAGCACCCTGGTTCCACTGGAACCTGGTCATCCCATTCCTGCAGCTGCTGCATGAGTCATTCCTGTGCAGCATGACATTCCCTTTGTAAAGCATTGCTTCCCAAATCATCATCCTCAGAAAGCTGGCTGGCTACGTGCTGCTGGCAGAGCTCCTGGCCTCCAACTGCTGCATGCCTTTAAAGACAACTAAGATGCACTGAACGCTGTCCTGGCACATGTTTCCCTGGAAAGCTGCTGCTTTAGTTGCCACAGGGCAACTCTGTTCTTGTGAATGAGTGAGGAGGTGTCTCGAAGTAACGTCTGAGACACAGTCTGCATAATGAAGTAAAAATAAAACCAAAACAAAAACCTGTGCGGAATTCTCACTCTAGATAATGCGTCAGCTCTCCATGTACATCCCCCTGGTCCAGCAAGTCTGGGAAATAGACCGAGACTGGGAATTATCTCCAGCTCTACCACATGGAGATGCAAGACACCAGGCCAGTTGCTTGTTTTATTTAACATGTGTTTCTTTTACCAGCAGTATTAACATGGCCTTGTTCCTGTTTATACTTCGGGAAAGGAGAAAATAAACTTTTTTCCTCTCATTTTGTTTTGCTCTTTTAAGAGTTCCCTGTTCCTGTCAAAGGGACTTAAGCTAAACAGAAACAAGGCAGTTTTGTTCCAGAGTAAATGAGTCCACACTTGGAGGTATTTGGAAATTGTTCCTACAGCTCAAATGCATAAACTCCCCCCCCGCCCCCCACGCCTTAATCCTCATTAACCTTCTGATGTAAGAAGGCCCTGAGGTTGGGTAATTATTTTGTTAACAGACCACAGTATAACACAACTTTAAGGCAGAGCACATGACACCCACCCAGTGCTTTAGGTGAGGCACCTATTTTAGTGGCTTAGCAGTAAAGTTTGTAATTGTCTGCAAATTGTCTGACAAGAGCGATGCCACAGTCATGAGGGTGCTTAGAGAGCTTGAATTCGCTGTGCCCATCCACACGTGACACACTGGGAAACCACCTCATAAATTCAGGATAACCCTTGGAGAGAACTCACATCTAGACAATGTCAGTGAGACCTGTGACCCAACTGCAATGAACACAGAGGAGAAAACGTAAGGCTGGCATTTCCCTGAGACGACGACCCCTCTGAGTCCCTTGGAAATCCCAGTGCAAAGCGGAGCTGCTCGCTCCCCAGCAATAGCGACGTTACTTGACAGCCAGCACGTCTGTCAGTGATGCTGCACGCACCAATGTGCTCCAGCACTCGAGGGCAGCTCGCAGTGCTGAACCCTCCTGCCTCACTGGGTGACAGCTTTATTTCGCTCTTTCAAACTATCACAAGTCCCTTTCACTCAAGGGTTTTAAGGGAACCAGAGAGGCACCTTCTGCCCACAGGATAACCCGGACGTGAACCTGCCAGGTTCACCCGTGCTCTTTCCAACAGGCACAGCGTTTAGGCTGGAGAGGTGAATGATGAAGTAGTATCAAACTTACTTTCCAGTGATCAGTTGGCTTCTGGATGGTGTACACATGGGCTGGACATAGTAGTTCTCCAGCTTGACGCCTTCGGCAGCCAGCTTGTCCAGCGTGGGCGTCCGGATCTCAGACCCGTGGTACCCCACGTCCCTGAACCCCTGATCGTCGGCTAGGATGAAGATGATGTGCGGCTGCGTGCGCGAGGCGCCGGCCGCGGGCTCCTCTCCCATCAGATTTCCCGGCGCCTCCCCGGCACCTCCCCGGCGGCTGCCCCAGGCCAGGTAGCCGCAGGTGAGGAGGCTGAGCAGGGACAGCCCGGCCAACACCGCCGCCACCATCCTCCCCGGGCTGGGGCGGCGCGGCCAGCGGCGCCCACCGCGGGCCATCCACCGCGGCGGGAGGGCAGAAAAACAGCAACGAAGAGGAAACAAACCAACAAAAAACCCAACAAAGTCGGGCGGCCTCGGGACGGGCAGCGCCCGTCAGGGCTCCCGCTGGGCGAGGGATATCGCGGTCATCCCAACTTCGGCAACTTCATCCGCTGGAGCCGGTGCCGGAG
>VYXD01005558.1:383357-481131 GCA_013397195.1 Hylia prasina | reverse complement strand
GTTCCAACCCCTCGAAATATTGATTGTTTAAAGTGTTTCTGACTTGGCCACAAACATCTGGAAGGCATGAACGTACCGGATTTGTTTCCAGCCACAAAACAGCCCCAAATCCCAAACCCTCAAATTCTGGCGAGGCTGTGGCAAACGCCAGGAATGCGCCTTTGCAGAATACAATAATTTTTAAGAATTTGGGTTAGAGTACAAATGTGCTGCAGTTGCAAAATACAACTTCACCCCGTCCTGGAAGACACTGAGTCAAGCAGAAATTGATATTCACACACGATTAGGCTGAAGTAAATCTGCAGGTCTGACCTGTCTCAAGTGAGTCAGCACGAACAACTTTTAGTCAAACCAGGTTTTATAAAGCATTAAATCTCAAACAGGCACTTGGACCAAGCCCTCTAGTTCCTTCATCTCTGTGCTAAGCTCCAGCTGGTCTCTGCCAAGGGACTTTCTACATCTCTCTGGGATCCCTCCCAGATTAAAAATAAAGTAGTGCTGTCTTGAGAGAACTTTCATTTGGGTCAAATCTAACTGATTCGGTTCACATCAAGTTGTACCAAAATGTTTCCACTCTAAAATTCCCATTGAAAAAGACCTATTCAGAAACAACTAAGCACTGTGCTGAAGTTTTCAATGCTACAGCAGGAAAACATGGAAGTAAGAGTGGATTTTGGGATTTCAGCGTGCTACATAAGGGTTTGTCCGCACTGAGAAGTGATACAATAAAGTAACAACTGCACCGTAAAACAGAGTTTAACCTCTGAGGTAGATCATCTTCTGAAATCACAGCACATTAACAGAAGCTAAAAAAAAAAAAATAATAAAAAAATCTAAAATCGTCTACTGTCCCTGCCCATAGCAGGCGGACTGGAATTAAAGGTTCCTTCCAACACAAACCGTTCTACAATTCCTTGAAGTAACATTCTCTTTAAAAGAATTTTCTATTCCAATTCTTATTCCTGCCTTTTGCTGACATTTACAAGACTAAAAGAATGTATGAAGACACCTAAATCCATAAATGGTCAAGTGCAAATTGGATTAGTGATGCCATTTTGCCTTTAACACAAACGAAAGATGATGTCCTTTTAATATAAGCTGTAGTAGCACCACGGACCCAGGCAAACAACAGAGTATCATGATAAGTATCTGATCAAATGTACATTTTTTTTTCCTAGTAGTAAAGTAGGGAAAAAATGTATTATCAAGACGATGCCATAGAGTACAGCTCTTAGAGGACAGGAGGAAAACAGAGCCTGTGACTTTCCAGTGCCTCGTTAACCATACCAAACCCCATTAGTCCCCACCCAGCTGCAAATGAAAATATCCGAGGGCAATCTCTGCCAGACATCTACAAACGTGACCTTCTCTCTTTATGGGCCTGACAAAACTTCCCTTTTTTATCCACTTTTGCAAAAACAAAAGTAGGCTTATGTCAGCAAAATAATCAGCTGACCTTCAAGCAGAGAGGCCTTAGAAGACAATGTGCTATTAATATTCTACTTAAGAAAATATTTGTAGATGCTCAGGAGTTGTAGCCAAGGTTTATACAGCCTGTTCAGGATGCTCAGTGAAAGGAACAGAAGAGTTGTGAAAGCTGAAGGAAGTATTTTTTCCCTGAGGGAAAAAAAAATCCTGAACATCCTTAGGTATTTAAACTTGAGTGCAGTGAATACATTAATTCAAATGTACACTGGTTAAAACTGAATTTAGCACACCATTAGGAAGGGATATATTTTTAGTCCATGCTATGCAGCCTCTGTGTGTATTGAGCCCATAAAATTAAATGTGTGAAGAGAGGATGTCTGCAGTTGGAGGCTTCTCTGCAGTTACCTGCAGCCTGGGTAGGGGCTCTTTAGAGGTGCCCTTTGCTGGTTATTTCAGGTCAGGCTGCCTCTAACCTCGCACTTCCCAAGTCAGACATGTTTAACACACTAAGATATCCCAAAAAGAACACATGTTCCATTTCCTTTCTCTGCCCCGACTGGCTTTTTGTGCCAGTTGACTGGGAAAGGTGACGGTCCTGTGGTGCAGGAGGCTGGACAGAGCTCCAGCATGAAGGCTGAACATGCAAACGCTCATTCCTTGTCCCAGCACTCTTCCTGAGAGAGTTTCACTCTAAGTCACAGAGAAACAGGAATAATAATGGTGAGGTCTTGGGAAGACACTTCAGAGAAAAAAAAATAGATTCAAGCGCTAACACTCCTGTGGTAACATTATAACTGGTTTTCTAACCCTTAGCTCAGTCTTGATGTTACAGTTGAAAAGGTAATTCTTCCAAGCTGGAGACTACATGTTTCTCTTACTTGCTACTCACAGCTGTCAGTAACAAGGAAAGATGCAATTTGGGATGTGCAATTCAGTGCTCCTCCTAATCATGCCTGAGGCCAGGAAACTTTGCCTGAAGAACAGCTTTGTGAACTGCTATTTTTAGCTGAATTGCTGCAACTAGAGGAAGAATGTGTGGGGAACCAGGAGGGACAAGGGAGGGGCTGCTCTCCTATGGAGAGCAAGAACCCTGTGAGTTTGAAAAAAGCAAGGTTTCTCATTGGTCCGTTTTGGTGGGCTGCCAACATTCTGTAAACCCCACCCCTGATTTAGGGGATAAAAGGAAGGTACTGGGACTGTTAGGGGTCCTTCGGAGCTAATAACCCCCCTCTGGAAGATCACAGATTCTCGTATTTATTTCCCGTGTCACCTGAAGCATCTGCTAGCTGGGAAAACTGCCTTGCCCCAGGCTGTCAAAGATAGAGTCTGGGAAGCCGAGGACAGAAACCGTTCCGGTGAGAACGGATCTTGGGATGGCTCGAGAGAAACTGAATCCAAGAACCCCAGCTGCCGGGGGGAAACCCCCGAGGCAGATATAAGAATGAAGCAGGCTTTGGCCTACACACAGAGTCAATATTCTACATATTCCAAGAACAGTAAGTGGGCATTTCCTTTCACCTTGGTTCATATCTGCACATCCCTGTCCTCAGCATACCTTCCTCACAGGGGAAGGAAAAGGCAGGACATCCCTGCATTCTGCTTTCCAGGTGGATGCTGTGCTTTTGCCAGGCACTCATCACTGAAAACAGCAAACTACAACATGAATAGAAGTCTGGTGAGTCACAAGCTTTACATCATTCCCTTTGCCTCCTTTGATGGACCCTGGTAATTAATTTACAGATGTGCTTCTTGGGAATGCTCAGATTCCACCCATGGCTTATTCCCTGCTTTATGATGACATAAACAGAGCTTTGCTCTTAGCTTATTCTATATTTAACACAGACTTTCCTCAACTCCCTGCTGTATTTCATAGGCAAAGGTCCAGATTCTGATCTCAGCTGCCTGCACTGATGTAAATGTGCAGTCACCCAACTCATGCCAGTAAGGTCACTGGAAATCTGGGATGTGACCTTAGATATCCCTCTCATGTCAGTCCCTGTAATCACTGAAACAACATGACTTTGAGCTGGTGGTGGCCTTCCTGGAGGCATCTCCCATTTCACAATTACATAAGGTTTACGGTCCCAAGCAAAACAGAACCAAGTCTGTAAATTCCTGTAGTCCTACTGAAATGGCTGCTTCTGGAAACAGCAACCGGTGTGCTCCTGTAGGAAAAGGAGACATTTTAGTAACAGATGCCAGGAGAAATCACAGAATGGCTTCATTTGAAAGGGACCCAAAAGACCTTGTTCCAGCCCCTTGCCATGGGCAGGGACACCTTCCACTAGACCAGGTCACTGAGCACAGATCACAGTTCTCTGGCTCTCAGAGAGCAAGGGGTGTGGACATTTTTCTGGCTTTACTGAGTCTCCAAAGAGCCAAATAATCTGAAGAGGTTACAGCACATATTCAGAGGCTGCGACAGCCATCAGCATGCTAGTGCTTTGAAGCTTTGGCATGTTGGCTTAAATCTCTTTCTCAGCTACAATCTCCAGCACGGTTTCCTTGCCACTAACAGTACAGATGGAACAGTCTCATCTGTTCCCACAGGGTTTTTCACAAAGGTCACCTGTCCTGTTTAAAACTTGCACTCATGTTTAAAACTACACTCTGGTGCACTTAAAAACGCCAGAGCAAGAGAAGTGGGGCAAGGCATGATCTTATAAGGCAACTGCAACGTAAATGTAGGAAGTTTAAACAGGATGAAAGATTCATCTTTTCAAAATTACTGAAGTTTTACAATGGAAGAAAAACCTTTTTCTCTGTCCAGAACAAAACTTTCCTAGTTTAGGAGGGATACATCACACACTGCTGCAAGTGTTCTACCAACTGCCTGGCATTTACACAACAGGACACTTTTATCCCATGCAACAATAAAGCTGAAAATACAGAGTGGTCAAAAGGGTACAGCTATAGCAAAATATAATTCTAAGTATTTCTTTTGGTCTTGTGAAGGATTTGATTTCAAGAGTGTGGGTGCACAGCTGACAAAATGCTGTGCCTTTCCAATGCAAGCATGAAGGGAGAGGGATGATTTAAACCAGGAATGGTGCTTGTCCTTAGAAGGAAGAATGCTAATGAAGTGTTTGTAAGGCTCAGGATGTTTTAAATAGTTGTTAAATACTAGAAATGGCATTTAGATGATTCACTGCTACACACCAAATAAAAACTTAATGCATACAGAACTTTACAGATTGCAATATCAGAGATAACTTTGGTAATAAATTTTAATCTCACCTTATCATGATTCAGGTTTAAAAAAAAAAAACAAACCCAAAACAAAACAAAAACACCCCCCCCTCAGAAAACACTACAATCACAACCCCCAAACACACAGTCGTAACCTCCACAAAAAAACCCCTCAACCCAAACCCACCCCAACACCTCACTTCTTCACCTTTGCCCGGGCCATTTCGTTCAGCTTGTTTCTAGTTCAGAATTATTAACTGCTAGAATGTCATTGCTGCAGAGAAGTGTTAGGTAATGGATCATAAATGTCATCTATGTGGCTCAGTAATCCGAGCTGCTCACAAACCAAACAGGAGGACTAAACTCAAAAGCAGAAGCAACCAGTCAAATCAGAGAAGCACCAACTTGCATTCCTCCTGCACACACTGGAAAAAGCAATAAAGCTTGATCCGGCATATTCCTTATCTGCCTGGAGCCGTAACAAATGCCTCTTGTCTGGGAAATTGGTCCCTTCCAGCACCCAGCAGGTTGGGGATTTCCTGAGTTTATTATGTCACAATCAATAATTGGGAGGGAAATTATATGGTTTTCTATTGAACCTGTTCCCATTTTTGATCTTGTAGCCAGTTTGGCTCATGCACTGTGAGAAATACTGCCTTTGGTTTGCTTTAAACCCACTAGTATGTTTGATTTTTGGAACTGCATACTGCAAGAACTTTCATTTGCTTTCTTTACCGTGAGTTTAACAGTGAGATTTTCAGAGCAGTCACAGCAGCTCTTAGTGAAGACAGTAAGAATTAGAGTTAGTTATAGATTTTAAGGCTGGAAGAGCCCACCATCACTATCTATGCAGTAGCTCATGTCATAGAGACTACAGAACTTCCCTGAAATAATGCTCTTATAAACATGTGGGCAAATGTTTCAGAAATTAATCAGATTTCAATTACAAGTTACGATTATAGACTGATTCACTATTCCAGTTGTTAATAACAATCACTGAAACTTCTGTATTTCATTTCTAGTCTGAATTTGATACTGTCCAGTCCACAAAGCAACTACTTGCATTCCTCACCCAATCCTAAACTCTCTGCTTACACACATAACCCAATCACGCATTGAGAGATAGAATATGATAAAATAGATTAAAAAAAAAATCCACAAGGCTTTCAGGGAGAAATGTGCTATAAATCTCTTTTTTGATATTTAAATCAATCAATACTTCATGCAAGCTTGGTGAACTATCTAAGTAGGCATGAACACAATGTATTTCAAAGTAAATGCTACTTAATATGAATATGAGAATGTGTGCTGTCCAGGAGGTGAATTTCCTCACTTTATTATTGCCATTTTTATGAATGAGGCACTATCAGCCCTTGGAAAGGTCTTTGGTAGAAATGACCTCTCCATCTACAGATAAGACAAACTTCATTAAAGCTGCTGTGCAGATACAGCCTTGTGAGCCCAGTTTACAGCCAGCTGGAAAGAGAGTCCTTGATGGACAGGAGTTACTGTCCAATAAAGCTCTTCTCTTGCATTGTGCTGCCAAGACTGTTCTTGTTGTGGATGATGGCTGCATATGCCTTTTTCTGCTGCAGGCACTTTCTTCTAGGATCTAGGATGAAATCATCAGTTCTTCCAAAATTAATAGAGCAGCTACACATGTAAATGATAATTAACCAATTTTACATTCTTTAAAAAAACCCTTGCTACACTAAAATCACTTACTGTGTTCAGGAAAACTACTGTCTACTTTGTGCCATAAAGCACCAGGTAAAGGGATACCCAACCTGGCAGAAAATAAGTGTTGCATAGGAATCAAGAGGTAAGGAGGAAGAAAAATGCATTTATCAAATTATACTGCAAAAGCTGGCCAGAATGGAATTCAGTGGCACACTGAATCACAGTAATGTAAAATGTAGGCAGCAGCGTGTTCTGAACACCAGAGCAACCAAAAATTGCTGATTAAGGTCAATTAGTAATTAAAAACCATAAAACTTCTCTGATTCCACAGTCAGTGATAAATCCCAGCCGAAATATTGTATAGGAGTCTATTATGTAAATGAGAGCCTCGGGGCACTGTTGCAATGTGAGTAATAACAAGGAGCCGGAATTCTGCAGGTAGGGTGTTTCTCTCACCTCCTCTGGGAATGTGCAAGCATGAGCATTCTGAAAGTCAGCAGCCCCACAGGTTAGATGGGATTTCAGCTGGACCTGGATGAAAGCCAGGATTTCTGAAAACATACCATCCCCTGCTTGCCCAAACTGAACACGTAATGAATTAAGAATTTTCTGAGAACTCTTTCCAGCGTTCTGCTCTGGTAACATCACACAAGTGGCTGCTTGGATTAACAGCCCCAGCACCGTCCTGGGCTTGTGGATGAAGCCCCACCGATTCCCTCTTCCGAATTCCTGTCCAGCATGTTCAATGGCTCGGATCAGGCTGTCTTTTCAATTACACACAAACGTTGTGAAACACCTCCATCGGTAACCAAACACTGCGGGCAGTGAGGAAACTCAAATCCTCTTTTAGAAATCACCAAAGTAAAACTTTGCTCTCCTCTAACAACTAAGTTGGGATTCATCAACACATTCTGTTATCCTGCCTCAGGACCCATCAGTTCTTATCTGTTCTCAGAATTTCACATTCCTCCATCCCTTTTCCAAGCACAAGGCTCAGCTCCTGCAAGGAGACTTTAGACAGACAGAGCTGTGCAATAAAACCAAGCTGCTCTCCCAGGTGGGTTTGTGTTTCCTTCCCCTCGCTGAAATGAAAACCTCCTGTCTTCTTGCCTTCCCGTTCAGGATGAATTACCCGTGCAGGTCCTGCACTGCCAGCTCTGCACTACTGACAGTATCATTAAGCCCAGCCCCACCAGGGACAGATCTCTTCAGACACTGAACAGTAATACTTTTATGCTGCCTTAGGAGTTTCGCGGCGTTGCACGTTGCGTCGGGAAGCAAATCCCTCTCCCAGTGCAGGAAAGGACATGGGCAGAGCGTTCAAAGAACACGTTGTTAGAGGTCCCTCTGTGTTTCTAGAGAGCAAACGTTGCCTTTTCTTCTCAAGACAGAACAGGCTGCTTTCTTTGCTGTTTGCTAGGAGTTCACAATAAATCTGAGTGGTGCCACAGGCTGCAGGCATGAAATGTGTGAATACCCAGTGCGAGCAGGTGTGGTGGTACTGACAGCTCCAACAACCTTTCCAAACCCTATCCTGAAAAAAAGAACTAAACTAAAGGCACACCATTGCACAGTGCCTACAGGCAGCAGGAACATGTTTTAACTAAGGAGTGGTTGAAGTAAGATCCACTGATGTCCGTGGAACATCACGGACATGCAGCTATGGAGCTCTAATGAGCTATGGAATGCTCTTGGAATGACACCAGCTGCTGTAGCATCATGATTCTGCAGTTGCTAAAATAACTGCCTTGGCTTAGAGGAAGTTTTACTACTTTAGTTTTCTCTGTTCCCCAGTGCTAGGCCTTATAAATGCCGTGAAATAGAAACTATCACCACATTCAGAAGTGAAAAAAAAGAAAAAAACAGAGGAAAAAGCCCTGAGAAACTAATTTCCTCAACTGGGTGTCAGCAGTTTCTGTATCAGCCTGCGAAAGCCTTGAGCTATTTGATCCTTGGGTTACATTTCTTCCCTGAAAATGGACTTTAAGTGCATGTATTTGGCAAAATCTACTCTTAAAGCTGAAATAATTTGCAGCTGCTGGTAGGTCAATACCTTTTCTATATACATATATGATGGATAAAACTATAGTTGTTTCTGTGAATTTTCAATGCTCTTTATTGCACAGATTCTTTCACCAACAGAACTGCTACCGTAAACCCTCAGAATTCTGGACACAGTAACAACATGTATGGTCTAAACTTTTACGACTTCAATCGTCATAAAATAAAAACCTAAATTGTATTTTGAGCAATAGAACTGTGTGAAATACAAGAGTCAAGAAGGAATGTGTTGTCCTTTTTTCTGAGATATAGCAATGACTATTTATAATTAAGCTGTATTCATCTTTTGGGTTGGGTAAAGAGATATAAAACACAAGCTCTTTTTTATAGTTATAGGAAATTCATTCTAATATTGTCTCTAAAGTAAACAATTATAAATGAATTCATGGGCATTTATAATATTGCCAAAGATCTGTATCTTCAGATCATGGATCAGGCACCTAATTCTCATGGGATTTTTAAAAGCATTTTTGTTTAGTACATTTTGGATCCTATATCTCTTCTGAGTTTTCCAGTTTTAATGCATTTTCTTTTCATTTTTAAAGGAAAAGCAAGAACACTCCCACATTTTACCACAAATAATCTCAAGTCATGTTTCATTTGCCTCTCACACTCAGGTTCGAGCCCATAAGTAATTTTATGATACTGATAAAATTGCTAAAGCCATCAGCCCAGCAGCTATATTATATGTATTTAGCTGTATTCCACCCTTATCAGAGGCAACATCCAAATGTTAACCAACATTAATGATAAAAATGGACACACACCTATTTTACACAGAAGAAAATATCAGGTTTAGAATAATCATGGAAGAAGTAGAAATGCTGTGTAGTTCACTAAGAGATCTGTGACTGAGCTGCCATAAACATGGATAAATTGAACATAATTTATAGATTTTGATTTTACTAGCAGAATGCATAGATTAAAATTCATCCATAAAGTTATTATTTGGATGCTTGAGCTCATCTGTAAAACTCAGAGTCTGTGCAGAAGCAAACCACACAAGCTGCTTTCCGAATATCAAAGAGGCCTATGTTTGCTTAATGCCGAGGCTGTCACTGATGAAAGATGGGCTTGGCAACTGTATAAATGGGGCTGGAGAAGGCTATTCCCTGCTATGGCATAAAACTGGAGCCAAAAACCTAGGGGGTCTCTTCCAGAACGGCCTTGCTTGCAGCTAACTCTGCTTTCTCTCTCGTCTGATCTCAACCATCCCGATGAAGACATTAATTTCCGGTTTTTGGTTTACAGCAAATCATGCCAATCTTTGGTTACAGCAGAGCTCTCACAATTACCAGCAATACAGCTCAAACCCACAGTTCTGTTCCTAGATGGCTCATTTCAAATTCACCAAACAAATATCCCATAGTCCTCATTCCAAGGATACAGCAACTTGGATATGCCTGGAGACATGGAACAGGAAACTTGGTTCCTTTCCATATTTTATGACTAATACTGTGGGTGTATTAACTCTCAAGTGGAAGGTATTGTGCTGATCAGACTTTGATCCAGAGCCTTGATTCCAGTCTACTGTTTCCAATGCACAGCATAATAGTCAGAGAAAGAGCCCCTTGGGTAAAATTTTAGGGTTAAAAATATTTAAGTGTGCGAGGTTGGAACCAGCTCACAGAAACAAGTAATATATGGTTGGTGGAGACTCTTGTATCACTCAACATACATTGGTCAAGGTTTGCATACGGAACTCCAGTGATTCCCAGACTACAGGACTTTCTCTTCACCTGTTGGTTGCCACAGACCATTGAACCACAAAATTCCAATGCATCACACACAGAGAGCTGCAGGGATGTACAAGAAAATGCATTCCGAGGTAGCTGCAGGAATGTTAAAATGGACTTAACTCCCTGTGAGGTCACTTTTTAACTTGAAGCGCCAGGACCCCAAATATTGGCTGGCTGCCACAAGTTCTCCCGGAGCTGCTTCTATTCTTTTCAAAGAGTCAGGAGTCACCAACAAGGCTCTGGGAACTCAGCAATTTGCCCAACATGACCAAGTGTCAATCCCAAAACACCCTGATACAGAAAGCAGCATGCTAGGGACAGGGAGTGCCTGTCTTTGCCTTGGAAGGGACCTTTAAAGGTTTGGTCTGGCAATAGCATAAAACCGAGATCCCAAAATGTTTTCTGGGTTGCAGCCACCTACACCTTAGGAATCTGTCCTGATGCACACCAAAAGCAGGCTTATTTTGGGGGAATCTCCCTTCAATCCAATATATCATCATTGATTGGTTCTCAAACAGGATCAACTACAGTGGGATTTCACCAAGACTATGGTTATTCCACTGATTTTCATAACACTCAGGGGAGCCTCAGAGATACAGATTACTTTGCATTTTGGAAAGCCCAGTGAGGTCATTACCACAGATTTAAGAAAACCAATATTTTGGTTTTATATTTATGATCTTTTTTCCACTTTTTGTATTTTAAGTGTTGGTATTTAATGGCTTTTCTTCTTGCCAGCTGTTCCCCTATAAGAAGGGTGAGCTATAAAACCAGTTCCAAACTGTAGATGGTTTTGTAATCAGATGAAGTTAAGGGCAGCAGCTAGGGACAGTAGCACTCAATAAAACTTTACTAGTTAAAGTAAAACTGGCACCAGTATTTTCTCTGTTAATATGATTAGCCCGCTGGAAATTACTGCATGACACACTGTGCTTCAAGCAATCTGTCTCCTTCCTTTGTTGTTGCACTGATCACAGAGATCTCCTTAAGGACATATTTACATGTTTTAGAAATTCTTCAGGAAGAAAATGTAATATAGTATTGATGCAAATTGCCGTAATACCATGTACTGAACCAATTTTAGGATATTATGAAGATTGCTGTTTCTATGGAAATTGAGCACAAGTTTATGGATACAAAATCCAAATTCACACAGGCAAAACCCAAGCACAAACAGACACACACACTTGCTGAACACTGTTGGAATCAGTACAGGATGATTTACCTTCCAGTAGTAAATTTTCTCCGTGTATAACATTCACTACACACTGTGAGTACTATGTACAACACTTTACCAGGATGAATTACATCCTGGGAAGCTTTTAATGCCAGGATAGAAGAACGTCAGCCAAAAGGTAAAACTGGGGGGGGAAACCCCACTCATATTCCTGCTTTTAAGCCCGCCAATATCAACATGAATGTCAACTGGTATTCCTCTTTGTAAGGAGAGGGAAAATAAAACAAGCGTGCACAAATGTTAGTGCTTCTCAGTAACAAATAACCACTTTGAAGTGAAAAACTAGGAAATCCATTTCTGCAAGGTCTAAGAACAGAACTGGAGTTTCCTAACTCAAGAAGTAGAAGAAAAGCTCCACAGGAGAATTTGAGACCAGGCAAGTATGAAGTTGGCTCCTTACCGAACTTGAGCAATTTGATTTCTGGTTTTGCATTTCCCAAGCAGCCGCCGTGTTTTATGTCCATAGCCCACATTACGCAGTTTATGACTGGGACACATCACACATCTGCTACCTAGGATGACTAATTATTTGGGAATTACTGCGGTGAGTAAGGCCAGCAGAATTTGCTTTATTGCCTCAGCATAGCCAAGCTGGAAAATGTCTTATGGATATATCTAATTCTGTGAAGACAAACAACTTTACAACCATCATTAACACAAGCTGTAAATACTAAACATGCAATTGTGTTGGAATTCTTAGAGGCATGGAAGAAACCCCTGCCAGCCTACCTGGAATATAACCCACCCACCCAACTTCTCTGCAGTTCCATCTGCAGAGAGGGAAGCAGAAAGGCTGCAGCAATCAGAAAACACGGTTGTGATTTGCAGAAACATGGGGAGTTCCTGTAATTCAGTACAGATGTAAGTCCGGGGTAAGTCTGTCACCATAATCAGGATTTTTACAGTATGTGAGTGCTGCCTCCAGGCATTTGGAAACACCTTCTCCCTGCTGGCTCCTCACAGTACCTAGGAGTGGAATGAAACCAGACCCATGTTCCACACCATCTGGTTTACCCCACATTGACTGTGGCCCTGATCCTGCACACGCTGCCATTCGCACTCAAAATTCCTATCATAAACAGCCCCGCTGCTCATGTGAGGCAAGTACAACACATGTATGGTTTGTGGCAGAAATGGAAATCGTGCCTCTTGAGGGGCACCACGGAATTGCTGACAGTTTAGGAATAGGTCCACAAGTGTCATTTCACCATACAGGAAAACATGAAGTAAAAACAAATTGCAGAATCTGAGTTTCAATCACCAGAATTAATGCCAGCCACAATGCACTCGCTAAGCAATAAAGATCTCTCAGAAAATGGTTTGAGATAAAAAGCAAAGCAAGTAATAGGCAAAAAGATCCAACCAGAAAGGATACAATGGTGCTGCTGAATTAAAACAGGCAAGGTCATTCTTTCCACTGCTTCTTTATGGGTACAAAATTGTATAACACAATCAGAAATAAATACTGGGTATCACCAGCTCTATCCTTATAATTCTCTTTTCAGGCAGACTCAAAACTTTTCAGAGCACAATCTCCTTCCACCTTCCCAAACACAGTCATGGGCTGGGAGACCATATTTGGGAAAGGTGAGAAAACAAGGAATATAAAAAAGAGTGCAAAGGGAGTAGTTGACTTTAAGAAGCAGGCATGTTTCTCCCCTTTTCCTCTATCCCTTTACAGTTTCTCCAGCTCATGCTACTGAAGGAAAGGACGTGACTGAAAAAAGCTGGTGTGGGGCTTAGGGGGGCAGTTCTGAGCTCTGTACAGATGTCTCATATGATGGAGAGCTATTAGGTACTACAACACCACAAGGTACTTAGTGGCACCTTGTGAATAGTGTTGTTCATACAGATACTGCAAAAAAAAAAAAACCCTAAGCATGTGGAAGGTTTAATGGCTACACAAGGATCAATTATAAAAGTAGGGAAGTTTTGAGTTTATACAGTTCAATTTCTGGAAACAGTAAGAGCCTTTTAGTTTGCCAAATGAATTAGTCAATGAATATAGAATTGCAGAGTTTGCTGAGCCTCTAGAGAAAAAAAATTGTGGTCATGGTTGGTACTGCCATTTGTTAAAAACTATTTGGGGATTTCTCTGGAAACACAAGGAATTGCTTTCCATGTTCAAGGGCAAGTCAAAGTTGAATTCATCCATGTTGAGCATTGCCTCCTGTGTCACACTTTTAATGTCTGTTTAGTATGCTGTGTGACACCCATGGGTTTAGTGATGCTCAAATCCCCCAGTTTAGCATGGATGTGCTGCAGCACAGACATCTCTGACCTAGAGGAGACTTCTTCCAGAGCGATCATCTCTCTTTTGATTGGAGTTCCCCTAGTACTCTAACACAACCATAGTGTCACGGGATCATTCTGAATCTACAGGGTACTTCCCAAGCGTTAATTTCTGAATCCTCACTTCCATTTGGGAAAAGGGGTCTTGGCCACTTAGGACCCAACTGCCCTTTCCTTTTAACAAATTTTCTAGGGATCACATCGCTTTTTTGAGGAATAAAAAAAAGAGAATGTGTGGTTTAGCCAGCCCCATTCTGTATGAAACTACAACTGGGCTCAAATGAGTTTCAAAGTACACTTAAGGAAAGAGGATGCTGGAAAGGGAGTCTGGAACAGAGACACTACAGCAATCACTTCATATCAGCAATTATTTTCCCCATGAGGAAGTTTGGGCCTCTACCTTTTGATTCATGATGAAAATTTGGGAGGAACAGAAACAACTAAATGCATGATACAAAGTACATCCATAAACACCACATGAGCTCTGTATGGGAAAACCTTACTAGGCTGAATATGTGAAGGCTCTTTGCAAAGCAGCCTTTGAGGAGTTCCTCCCTGGATTTCTTTCATTCCAGACTGCCTGAAATCTGGGTGTGAGAAGTGCAGGGGTGAGAACACACATCAAGGTACCATATGACTACACCGCTTTAACTGGTTCTGATATTGCTAGGGAAACATGATGGTATTTTTTATCAGGACCTGAGAAGAGAACTGACAGCAAGAAGAGAACCCAAAGGGCAGCTCTGGTTGCTTATCCAAACTGTCACAGTGCTTCAGAGGAATCTTTTATGCAAAAAACAAGAATTTTGGATAGGTTGTTCTCTCTCACGAGAAAATTAATTAATTTAGAAACCTTATTAAAAATAATCAAGATGCTATTGCTTTAAAAATGTATGAATTAGGTTTTTGTTTCTTTCCTATGACAAAACAATTTCAAAACAAGATAGAGAACACTCCGCATAAATTCATTTTTTCAATGAAATATCAAAACCATTTTAAAAATGAAGCTCAACAACTTTGCAGAATAAGAATACGTATGCTTTAAGATGGGGGAAGTGGGGGAAGATGAACAATCTTTAACCCCAATTATTGAAGACCTTATTTAAGCAGAGGTCACTGTGATGCCTGTGATTGCCTTGCAGAAAGGATCTGGAGAGAATGAGTGGTTTCAAGGTGAGGGAAGTGACCCTTCCCTCTTCCTGTGCTCACTTTCCTTCTGTCCTCTGCCTTTCAATGACACAGCAGCCTGACTGCCTGTGCGGAGGGAATGCAACCCAGGTAGCCCCCAGCCAACATCACCTGCCCAAAAGCCTAAGCTGGGCACACACATGGATTCAATTAGAGGGTTACCTTTGATCACATGAAGTTAAACCTTGAATTACCTCATCTCCACTCGTAACCACCCCATGCCAACCTAAAATCTTTGTGAAAAACACTGTCTTATCATCATTCTAGTACCTACCACCAAAGAACAATGGAAACGAGGAACCAAATTCAAAGAAAACATTCAGTTACTACACTAGGGCAAGTCTTGGCACATCTGAAGACAAAACAGAGAACAGTGTTTGTATCGTGGGCTGGTTTTTTTTGAAAGGAACAGTGACAGCTAAGTTCTGTGACAGAACATGGTACAAAACCTGACCCGGTGAACTGGCACAACCCCATTTATCACATGTGCAGAATCACAGAATATGCCGAGTTGGCCTGGGGTCATCGAGTCCAACTTCTGGCCCTGCACAGGACACCCCCCAAAGAGCCACATCCTGTGCCTGAGAGCCTTGTCCGAATGCTCCTTGAGCTCTGGCTGCTTTGGGGCAGCGAAGGCAATCCTTAATCCTTTTACAGTGTGTGCGCATTCCAACTGTGCAGGGAATCCTTAATCCTTCCACAATGCTACCACTGTGTAGCTTTTACTACACTGTGTTGTTTTCCATTTATCTTCCAAAGCAACCTCCTTAAAGCCCAACGTAGAGTTACAAGAATCCCAAACGACAAAAACCAGACTTACATTTGCAGTGGGCAAATGAGATCCTGCCATCTTCCAGGAACACATCGCACGGGAAAAGGGCTCCTAGGAAGAGCCCGCAATTCACGCCCCAGGCATCACCAGGCACCGCGGGCTGTGACCCCTCAGGCCGTGAGGGCTCTATGGGGCGCCGTGAGGCGCAGTCCCGAGGCCTAGGCCGCGGGCCGGGCCCGGCGGCTCCATCCGCCTCCACGCAGCTCCATCGTGCCCCGGCAGCGCCCGTTCCGTCCCCGCGGGGCCCGCACGCCGTCCCCCGGAGCGGCATCGCCGCAGCCCGGGCGGGAACGGCTCCCACCGAGNGGCCTTGGCAGCAGCTCGCAGCTTTCCCCCCGGAGCGTGCCCTGCACTACGGGCTCCAGGACACCCTTCCCGGGACACTTCGGAAGGCTGCGCTGGGACGCGTCTCTGGGAAGCCTTCGAGGAGAGAGATCACGGATTTTTAGGTAGCATCAGCCCAGCTGGATCACAGGAGAGCATGCAGACAAATGAGATTGTGTTGGCACGAGCTGGGAGCGCTGAGCTGCAGCGCCCGGGGCACCGTGCCATGAAATCCAAGTGCTGCCAGACTCCGGGCTTTGTGAAACCAGGGGTTCACCTCGGAGAAATCCGTTTCCACAAATCCAGCTGTCAGCCGCTGAAATGGCTGCACCTCTTTCCTCAGATAGCGCCATAATTTAATTAAGTGTTGATGTGTTCTGGGTGGAAGCCCCTCAGCAGCACTGCTTCTGAATAAGCCATTTCATTTTAGAAAGGGAATGGGAACAGAGGCCTTTCCCATATTACAGAAATATTTTGGAACCAAAGTTGAATTCCACTTATCATTGTTTTCATAGCAGTTGGATTTAAACTCAAAGGGGAAAAAAAAAAAACAAACAAAACAACCAACAAATTATACTCCTATAACTCATTAAGGATGATTGCAAAATCAGCAGAAAAACTAAAATCTCCCAGCATTGTGGGATCATTAATCTGTTTTGCTACTGTTTTCCAGGCTTATCAAGAGACAAATCTGCTTTGGTCTTTGCTTGCTACGTATAAGATGGTGTGAGAGATGGTGGTTGGAGAACTGTCCTGGAAAACAGTAGGCTGTTGCTGTCCCTTTTTCCAGCTAAAATTGTTACATTTTACATCTCAGGAAACCTCTGGAGCTGATTATAAGTAGCGCAAACAAACCAAGAGGCAGATTTACAGCTACTTTGTTACAGGTTTCCTCCTCTAAAAAACAGAACCCACCTCCTCTCTTCCTTGCATGTGTCTAAGAGCCTTCATGGTATCAAATTCAGGCCAAAGGAACATATGGCACTGGGATTTCTTCTGGATGAGGTCATTCTGAAGTAAGGTCTCTTTTCCTCCCTCTACAGACACTTACATGCTGTCCTCAGGATTTGGCCATGACATTCCAGATAAAATTATCACTTTCCCAGCCCTTACTATCTCCTCAATTTTCTGTTTTAAGTCAGAGCTGGGAGGACAGCCACATTCCCTGCACAATAGCTGACAGATTCCTTGGGTTCCAGCCAAAATACTTCTTTGTAACTGGTTCTTGCTGCGTTTTGGAGTCATTTCAGCCCCTAAGCTGCCAACTTAGTTGGGAGTTTTGGGGGTGTTTTCAGGAATAATTTTTATTGTGAGCATAAAGTGACCTCTAAGCCAGATATAAGCCCAGTTATTCCTAGTTTTGAGAGAATTTAAGCTGCTGTTTCTGGAAAGAGAAGTTAGGGTGGTAGCAGGAACTTGTGCTTTGTGATGATAACCAAAAATAACATCAACACAGGTTCCACAGCCTGCAAGATCTAGATGATCTACAGCAGCTGGTGGTGGAATTGCACATTAACAATGACTGTACTGGCACACGTTTTGTGGTGCATCCTGTCTGGACCAAAAATACTGGGCATTGCATACAGGGAATGAAGAACAGCGGGAACCAGGGCTTTGTGCAAGCACTAATTACATACACTGAATTAGGACTAGAGCTGGTGAGCAAAAGGAGATACATCAACAAAAAGTTATTCTGAGGAAGAAAAGGGTTGAGGATAATACCATACCCTAAAGGATTTTTTCTCTCATTAGAATACTTCCTCTATTTTCACGTTTCTTTAAACAGACAGACAAAAAACCCTCAATCAACGTAATTCTTATTATTACTCTTGATTTAATAAAATCAAGCAATGAGCAGCAAGAAGCATTATTCCTTAGATGCAGCTTATCTCTTTAGTTAGGAGACGTCCCCCTGGATTGCACACAGCTCCCATTCACAGGGAGAAAGGGCTCAGGAGGGCAGATGCGGCGAGGGCTGGAGGGCAGCGACGGGGCCGTGCTCGGCGGGAGCGCTGCCGGTGGGTTTAGAGAGGCCGCTCAGCCCTCACCATCTCATCACTGCCACCCGTGGAGCCCTGACCTGCCCCACAGGTGCTGCGGGAGCTCCGGCGGCGTTCATTAGAAAACGGAGATTTTCAGCTGAAAGGCGCTACTAAAAATATTGTTGTTTCCATGGCAACGGCCCGTGACATACAATGGGTGGCTCTTTGCCGGATATTGCCGAAAGATCAGAAGTGAGAAACTCTCGCTTCAGCCGCCAGAGCTGCAATGGAGCAAAGGAGCCGCAGAAGCCACTGCTATTCATATAACCACCTCTGGCTCTGCTTTGTGCCTTTGTGCAAAGCTCCTGCTTCAGTCAGTGCACCGTTCCAAAGACAAACTTTCCAGGACCAGAGAATAACAGGAGCAGCAGTATCTAATGTAATACATAAAGGTCTTCTCCTTCCATATGTTTCATACAAGTTGCCAAAATGCTAATTTATTAATTTTGCTATGACTCCAAGCACCTTTAGAGCCATATCAATATTTAAACTTGAACTACAGCAACATATTGAAGCTACAGAGAGGCTACCTGGACTTACCTCAGTAACAGAATCATGACTGCTTGAGGTAAAAGATTTTGTAAACATACACCCACAGATAGGCTTCAAAATTCATAGCTAGCCTCCTAAAAGCTGAATTTTGTAGAACTGCTGAAGAGTCGTTAGCCCTTAGGGTTTTAGAGTGGGATTTGGTGGGAATTACTAGGAGAAAAGCTGTTACTGGGATCAGAGCATTACGATTTGACAGCCTGAATGGATGTTACACCTGACTTCAATCCCATTCTTGAAACTCTGTGCATCAAGCCTAGAAATAAACTTGGAAATCAACCAGCTTGGCTTTCATGAGAGCTGCCCTTGCTCATTATGTCTAACTTGAATAAGCTAGAGTTTTTGATACATCATTTCTGAGTGAATAGTTGGAAGAGAATTTAAGCAAACTGCCTTCCCATTCTTTGCTCTAAGTTATCCAATTTTCATCTCAAAAACTAGTCAATCTGCCAAGGTTTCATGTAAAAATGAAGGCAAAGCACAACTAAATGAGGACATTTCTTGGAAGTTTATCTTTTTTAATGATTACAAGAGACCGTTGGAGTTAAAGTGCATCCACTGTTTATCCTTTGTGTGGAGAGGCTGCCTGCAGAAAGGGATTCAGTTTACATTATTGTCAGTCTGGCAGGAACTGAACAACTGAAGGCCAGTGGGCCTTGCTCAGCTATTTGAGAAATAGCATTTAGCAAGATCCTTCTACAAATATCTAATTGGCATCTCAGGCTAATTAAATTAAATCAGCTTCAAACACTCCTTTAGTTGCCAAATTGTTTGAAGTACAGTAGAACACAGGGATATTGCCGGGGAGATATGGATTAGCAAATGAAGAGAAATATAAAACTTCAGGGCCAAAAATAGAATTGTAGTGAGAAGAAAACAATGGTTTTCAATTAAGAAGTGAAGTTTTACCTCTGATAACTACAATAACATTGGCATTATAACAGTTACAGTCTAAAGGTGAATGTATAGCAAAGAGGAGCTCTCTGGGGACTGCAAGTACACACCTGTATTAATGTAGCTTACATTCCTGTGATCTGTATTAATATGATTTACTGATCTTGCAAAATGAAATTGCTATCAGTTTTCCCACTGTGGCTTTGAGTAATTTCCATTCACCAAGGCACTGAATCGTGTGATTTCAAAGGGATGTGAGCACATAGTTAAAGTTAAGCCCATATAAGTGGAAAAGGATAAACTTCAGCATATGCTTAAATGCTCACTGAATTGCAACCTACACTCCTTTGGCACCTGGCCCATTAGCAGGGGTGATTTCACAGCTTTTTCCTTTGTCTACAAGTGACTCAGTGTTTTTCTGTGCAAAACACATCTCCACTTCAAATGGAGATAGCTTCAGGTATAGAAAGAAAGAAACGGTAAAATAAAGGTCACGTTTTATGGACTTTTTTCAAACTCGGCATCACCTAACCAAGACAGAAGTCCAATACAGAAGAATATAAATACATATATATATATACAGTAATCAGAGATCACATTTCACTGCAAAGTTCCCCTTTCTTCCATTTCTTCTACCTTAATCCCCAGTGATTTTTCTGAGAACAGAGTAAAACCTCCCTCAACATGTGACCTACAGTGATTTTTGATCTCCCAGAACAACAAGATCAGCATTATCCCTCCCGTCCTTCACATTTTACTGTGGAAGGAATTACTAGGTATAATCTGGCAGTAAACAAGGTTGCAATAAGAACTCTTCACCATGAAAATAATGAGTCCGTTAAATAAATCCCTGTCCCACTTCCCTGCAGGAGTCAATGGTCAGAGCTAGAATGGTGCAACAGAGAGAAACTTTATTTTTTTTAATTAGAAAATAGCATAGAAATAGAAAGGAATAAGAAAATGATGTACATTCCTAGTGTAAATATACTATAAATAGGAAAGAAATCTGTTAAAACTTTTAAACTGTTGTAAGTGAATCGATACAGTGAAAATAAAAACACAAGGAAGAAAATGCTTTAGAAAAATACAGAAAATCTAAGGTTGAGCAATTGCATCACAGTGAGAGATAAAAGCACTCAGTATTTCTGAAAATTGATCTTGCAAGTACAGAAAGAGCATTCTAAGTGTAGAATGCTTTATGTTTTTTAAGTCCTTGAAAGACCTGTCAGGTCTTTCAAGGACTTAAGAAACATGAAGGAAATTGAATGCAGTTCTTTTATATTTTAATTAAAAGAAATATTCCATGCAAAGGCTTAATTTACCAGTTTCCAGCCTAGACTGAATTTTTATAGCTGAATTTGAAACTCTTCAAAATAAGGGCTTATATAATGGAAAGGCTGACACAAGCCTGACTTCAGGGATGAGAACCACAGCATCAGATTTTCCTCTCTTGCTGGAGAAATTACAAATGGCTTCATGCAAAATTGGGGTAAAGAAAAGATAAAAATGATCAGAAGCTCTTTAGATGCACCTTGAAGAAAGCACTTCTGAGTGGCAAAGAAGATGCGATTCTAAAGCACATAAAGCAGATGTTTGCCAGCATCACGCAAAAGAATGGGGAAGAATTCTGCTTTTCCCTGAGGCATATCTTCCTCAGACATGCACTAGGAAGGAAATTTAACTCAAAACCAGTAAAGCTGCCCTGAAGAAAAGTAGTAATGGGTGCTGGCAGTGCCAGAGAAAGAGGAAATGCCTTCTTTCAGTCAGCTCTTGGGCAAGACAGTGAATGATATCAAGCAGAAAGCAATTCCCTGGCAGTTCCCTGACATAATTGTTCCTCTCAGGATTTCAGCAAACATCTCTTGGCTTCCTTGCAATTGCTTGCAGAAACAGGAGCACTGCAACACTTTAGCAGCTGCATGTCTCCAGGATTGTAGGAAAGCTGGGTATAGCCCTGAGCTTCCATTTTTTGCTCTGTGCAAGGGAGACGCTTGTGTATAAAGGTTCTGTTTCTCTCAAGATCTATTCAAAATCACTTCTATTTTTATTTCTAATAAAACTTTTGGGATTTGGACTGTAAAACCATCTTTGTCTCCTTTTAGGGAGTTCACTGCAGCAGAATGTAGGTTGTTCCACTGCACTGTCCTGGCTGACTTTGGATACTCAGTCTCAGTCTGTGAGTTTGCTTGTCACATCGGACAATAACGGGAATGTAAAGATATCCATGCAAGCATGGAGATTTTCCCTGTTCCTCTATTCCCTGAATTCCCAGTGGTGTTGGTTTTCAGAAAAGCAACTGAGTGACTGAATGGAAATTGCTGGTGTCTTTTGGAAGTTTAGGACAAGAGTAAAGCAAATAAACAAATGCTGTAGACCAGAACATCTCAACTGGTGCCAAAATAAACCTAGACAAACGCTGCTGTAGTGACTCAGGCTCTGGAATTGTACATACATGAATGTTCACAAATGTTTTCACTCTTTCAACAATAACAACAACAGAAAGTTACCACAGGCACGGAGTGAGTTATCTCAGAGTTCATTTTTTCAAGTGGGAGCAGTACCAACCATGGCTGTGTTACCTTGGTGAGATTATGTGACACACTCACTCAGAGCACAGCACATTCTCCAAGTGTGTCAGTCACACAGATAAACCAAAATTCTCTAAAAAACTACCTGGGCACAGCTTTGCTTCAAAGACCAGAACTTCTTCCATCATACAAGATGCTTTTCCACTCCTCCTGGTGAGGAAGCTCCCTCATTTCTCTCCAAAACCTGAATGCCCAGCAACAGTTCGACATTCTGCACATTTCCACTCTACATATTTTCAAGGAAATACGTTTAAACTATGATTGTGAAAGTCTCTCCTTACTTTTTCAGTACCAGGCTAGAGATCTATTTCATATTATCCCTTTTCTGCTTGTTTGGAGCCAAGTGTGGAGGAATAAACCACTTGGAAATGACAATGTGAGTGAACTGTGGGAGAATGCCAGACTTTATTACAAACATAAAACCCACTCAGAGTGGGACAAGGTGCAATATAAACCAATGTAAACTATCTCAAAAGGCAGCAACCAAATTTCTCTCAGATTCAAAACCTGCCTTGCCTTTCTTTCTCCTCTTCTTTTAATTTTTCTGCACCCCTGTGTTTCTTAGGTCTGATCATGTCTGAAAGCAAAATAATGACTTTTGCCAAAAAACCTGTTGTCACAGGATTTCCAGTACATTTTGGCAGGTGCAAAAGATAGATCCCTGCATGTTTACCCAGTTACAGTGAAAACTCCAAGCCTTCAGAGATTCCTCCAGTGCAAGTTAAATAAGAGCCTAAAGCAATTTCCTTCCTTTTATAAGTCAGGGTCACCTTTGAGTTAAACAGGATTTTCAGCGTAGGTTTATTTCTTCTAATTTCTATTTCCTTAGTTCCCTTTCTGTGATTTAAGAATCCCAAAGGGAGCTACAGTTTACCACAGCAGGAGGGTGCAGACAAATATAAGAACCTATGTTAATAATAAAATTATCTGATCCTGCTTTTTGTTGGAGGTGCCGGAAAAAATCAGTCTCATACATCCTCTCTAAGAACTGAGGGTCATTAATAATAGCAATGCTTATTTTGCACTCCTTTTGAATGTATGTGCTATTTCCCTAAGAACAGCAAAATGCACTCAGTTTTCTGTGCTGTGGTGTTGCCATAGGCTGAGTTAGCACCTGCATACAGAAATACTCCTGAAAAAATACCACACAAAAAATTCACACTGTGTGAAAAAAAAAAAGCAACTTGCAAAATGCGTAATTTTATGGGAAACTCACAAGCCATGGATCCCACTTGACTTTAAATTAGCTATAAAACATTATTTTAAAGGGGATTCTCTAGGCCATGATTTACTTGTTTTGTTTTTTTTTTTAGATTTTATTTCCAGTGACAGAGAAATCCTCCAGAAATGTCCTATGAAGTTATAGCAGGTGATTGTCTTCCTGAACAAAAAAGGATTTATGGTTTTTCAAATTTCAGTATGTCTCTGCTACTTGAAAGTGCCTTTTGAAATACTCACAAAAGCAATCAATCTGTTAAGATGATCATCTGCTGAAAAATAAATGACTCAACTTTGTTTTCCTTGTTTTCATTCCTAAGAAGCCCAGATTTTAGATATAATTTCTGTGTTTAGGTTCCACGCTTTGCTTAACTTTGCTGAACAAAGATCTTGAATATGTTATTAAAGGAAGGGGTGAAGCCAAATACGATTATGTATTGTCTACTTTGTTACGAAATGAACCTGAAATGCTTTTGCTGACCTTTTTGGCTGGCTATGGCCTATAATGTAACACTGTTTCAAATACCACTTCCAGTCTATGTAAAATCATTTGAGAGATGTAAATGTAATTCCTGGAGGGCGAGTGACAAAGTATAAGTGTTACACTTGTCACCATTCAGAGCACAGAGGTTCTATGAGGAATGCAATTGGGAGCAATAGTAGGTACTCCCTGTGAATCAGGAGTGTAGTAAAGCAAGTAAATAGGAAGGACCATGATGGTTATTACACTGATTTTGTTCCATGAATAAAGATAGCTTTTTAGTCTCCGGGGATGGCAGCTGCCTTAAAGAACACAGGTTGCTTGGGATAACTTACATGGAACTGTATCACAGGGCAAAGAATCATTTCACCACAGTGGGTAGAGCAAGAAAGAGCTTGTATGCACCAGGAGTATGTATAGGGCAACGGGAAGTTAAACTGCAGAGCTGAGTGACCTTTCAAAGCAGTCCTGAAAGAGGTTCACACTCTGCAAGTGTCAGAAATCTTGGAGGGTCCTGGAGCTGGACATGTCCGACTCCTCTGCGCTCAATCTTCCAGTCACCAAATCTGACCAAGTGCAACCTGAGCTCAAGAGCCTTACGGTTCTTTGCATCCTGAACTCAACTGATTTTATTTCTACCCTCTGGTAAGAAATCCATGCTAAGAACTACACCCACACTTGTGAACTAAGAATTACAGGTCTGTAAGTCCCAGGCCCCAGCAACTTCCTTGAGCCCAAATGTGCTCAGGGATGTGCAGAACCACATCCCTTAAAACACAAATCAAAAAATGCTATCTAGAAAATTATCAGGGAAGCTTTTAACTGCCTTGGAAGATTCCAGAAGCACCCTGGTAATTGAATGAAGGGGTTAATGAATAAATAAAAATAACTGCTGTGAGTTGAAGCAGACTATCAACCCAGTGTGGTCTTTTGAAAATTACAGAGAACCTGCAAGTGAATCCAAACCCGCCCTTCCCCTTGTGGCATCAGCTGGGTGGAGGCTCTTCTATTCAGACCTGAGCTCTGCCACTGTGCAGCCAGCAAAGTTTTTGTGAAAAGACAAAGGGAGGGGAAGAAAACAAACTGGGTGTAACTTCTTGGGGATTTGTATTTGTCTGGGTGGTAAAAAGCTGAGGGCAAAGTGTGGACAGTTGGGAAGCACACAGAAAGCTCAGCCAAGCTGTTCCTCTGCTTAAAAAAGGAGAAAAGAAGAAAGGAAAGAGTAGTTTATGCTACTGCTATGAAGCCAAATTGAAGTGTTCACATGTTCTACTTGAAGAGCTTTAGGGAAGGTCTCTGAAATGACAAGGACAGTCAGAACTTCTGCCACCACAGATGGTGGCTTTCACACTGCCACCTTCTCCTATACCAGATGGGATGAATGTGACAGTGCCAGATACAGAGGACGGATGCACAGTGGGGAGGAAGGAGAGCTTCCCTGTCAGCAGCAATGAACGGTGAGATGAGCTCAGCAGCCACCTACAGAATTCCTGCCTTGGTTGAAACCTCCTGGAGAAATGCAAATGCCCCTGTGCCTCCAACAAGCCAGACCAAGCCTCAGGGCCTCTCCTGTTTCCTGAAGAGCCATTTGAGAAAGCGTTAAGCTCAGCTGAAATCAGAAGCAAATCTGCCTTAGAAACAGAGAAGACTGACTCACGCAAGAGCATGGCAACTACGCATAAAGACTTACAGACCAGTTTAATAGAACTCTGGCTCCCACTGATTTATAAGAGAGAGAGAGGCAACTACTTACTCTGACACTTCTTTACTGTACCTACTCCTCTCTACTGTGAGAGGCTCAGAAGAGTTGTTCTTATGCAAAGGTATTTCCCTTTATTTCAGTGGCAGGATATGCAGGTATTCTGGAGAGGGAACAGTGTTAGATATTCTCGCTTGGCCAGGGCCCACCAGTTCAGGGTACCAAAAAGCAAAGGCTGTTTCTTCAGCAGAGGCATCACATGTTGGTTTGGCTCATATTTGAACAATTGATTTGGAATTCTCTTTGCCTCGAGAATCTAGGCTCTTCTGTCCTGGGAGCCCAAGGATTGTTCCCCATCACATAGCAGTCCCAGCCAAAATGGAGCACCTAGACAGATTTCTACAGCAATGTAATCACTCTGTAGTCATTTCCTGATTTTGGTGCACCAAAAAAGACTCCCAGTTTTTTATAGAGTAATTTGAGCACAAGACATATTGTCAGGTCTGAAAGGCAAAGTATGTGGCAAGACTCATGGGTAAAATTGAAGCTGGTAGCTAATTTCCATTTTAGCAGAAGGGCTTGCTGCTATGTCATGCAAAAAGTGTAATTATTTTTGTCTTTGAATAGAAATACCATTTAATTAAGAGTACATGCTCACCACACAGTAAATCCATGGGCAGTTAGATCCTTGTACTGGCAGAAATAGGGTGTGCTTTGAGAGACAGAGCCAGACCTTAATGACAGGAATGTTTCTGGAATGTTCACAGTGGCAAGTTGGTTAAGGAAAAAGCAAACCACACTTTTCACAGGTTCTTAAGATTTTTTACTTTGTGGTATCAAATTGGATTTGCTTGGATTTGGAGCAACTGGGCCACACTACAGTGGGATTTTCAAGAGAGTAAATAATATGTTTGAATCAAAATCACAGGAAAGGGATCTCGGCTGAAATACCAAATTCATGAGGTAGAAGCAGTCTGCTACAATCTCAACATTTGCATAAGAAAATTTGATACGCTCCACAGTTGCCCTGCTCTCACCAGTGAGTAAGGTCAAGCACAAAAAGTCAAATCCCTATATCCTGATTTGTTTTACCAATTATTTATTCATGAGCACAGTATAGTCCAAGATAGAAATACATCACAAGATTATCAAAAGGCAGGATTTGCTTGGATCATCTATTGCAAATAATATTGTTTCTGGTTCTGTTCCTCAAACTAAGAGTTCTGCAACTTTTTGAAAGATTTTGAAACCCAAAAATATCAATAAAATATTTTAAGAGTATCCTTTTGCTTTTAATCATCCCTGTTATGCACTTGTTCTTAAATATATCATCAAATAAAAATAAGCTGATTACACCTACCTATAGCCCACGAATGTCCGGCAGTCAGACATTTATTTTAACAAGGGGTTTGTAATTGTGAGAAAGGCATTGCTAGATGCAATGGTCAATGAACAAATTTCTGGCTTTATTATAATAAATATTTATGAAACCTATCTCAAAGTATTTTCTCTGCTCTTCTCAGTATACCCTTGCTCATATTTTTAAATAAGATGCTTTTTTTTTCTGAGATGTTGTTCATGTCATGGAACTTGGATGAAATCATGCTCCTTACAGCCCTTGCTATTTTCCAGTTCATGACTCAAGCTGAATTATTATTATTATTACTATCAAAAGGCAGACATTTAAGACATAATCTGGCTTGGGCATTTCTGTAGAAGGGACATTTCACTAGGAAGTTTTTACTTTCTTTTCTGAGCCAGCATTTATAGGACTGATATTAACCAGCTTTTTCTTTATTACCACTGGCAAGCAGCAGTATCTTATATACCTCAGAATGCACTGCGAGGCAGCAGGAGGAGAAACTCCCATGTGTGTGTTTAATGGTGGCAGGGAGAGAAAAATGAAGCGGCATGAGACAAACAGCGCAGAAAAAAAAATTGTAAGGGAGATCATAAAATTTTGTGAGACCTTGTAAGGACAGTGACATTAAAAAAGATTTTAATGTAAGGTTTTCTTTAACTTCAGACAACAGACTATGTGATATCAGGAGAAATTTCCAGTGCCAGAAAATGGTCTCAAATGCTCTCCCATCTGGGTGCAGTATAGCCTTGGCTACGTGGTCCTGTGGGGTAAAAGGTACAGAGAAAGACACCCTGGGAATGAGCCGGTTCTGGGAATTTCTGCACCGGAAATGCAGCTAAAAACACTGTGGAGAAATCTAACATGTCTGTATGTCTGCTAAAACCAGCTAGACTTTTTTTATTTATAATGAAGTATTTATAAATATAATAATATAATAATTAACAATTAATTATATAACTGATATAATAATTAGTCATTTTTTATTTATAATGAAAATGCACATTAAAATAGTTCATCATAGAATGTTATGGGGTTGGAAGGCACCTAGAAGCTCAGCCAGTCCCACCCCTTGCCTTGGCCAGGGACACCTTCCAGTCTCCCAGGTTGCGCCAAGCCTCATCCAACCTGGCATGGAACCATTCCACGGATGGGGCAGCCACAGGCTCCCTGGGCAGGAAGAAATGGCTGTTAAGGCTGGTAGGAACCTAGGGCAAGCAGAAGAAAACCTTGGCTAAGGCCGCTGGGGAAGTTGGTCTGCACACATCAGAAGGAAGGAAACTGGCAAACCACTGGCAGGAAGTTAATGGTTGTGGCTGCCCACATGTGGCTGCATGGCTGCAGAGCTTTTGGGTTCCCATTCCCCAGCCTGCTCACGCCTTTGCTGCTCTGTGCCAGGTCTGTGACTCCTGGGGAGAGCTGGTGCATTCCTGTGCTCCCAGTCCCAGCAGCAGTGTGAGGTGAATTCATCCACTTATCCTCTATGGGGAATCCTAACAACATTGACAGCGCTGTTCTCATTTCAGCGACGGAGCATCTAAAGCACACATCGGGGCCAGGTGACACAGGGACCTGTCAGAGTGCTCATGCTCCTCTTTTTTTTAACAGCAGCACCACTAAAATGTGTGATCTGCTATGTGAAACTGTTGTACTCAATCTTTTTGAGCAGGAATGGCACACAGAATCAGATGTTTTCTATTATGGGCTATCTAGCTCCTTTCTGAAAGCTACTCAAAGCACTCATGTTCTTTAGTGACTTCATCTTGTTCAGCTAATAAATCACAGAAAATTGATTTCAAATTTACAATCTCATTACTAAACCCTAAACCACCAAATACCAGAGAACATTTGTTTTTTACTCAGTTAATTCTAAGCATATATTTATGTCTGATGGTTATCTGCTAATTAATTAGGCTTGAGTCTGACACCACCCACTGATTACTGCCTGATGTACAACAGTAAGTCATTAAAAATCTTTAACTGAAGTCTTATCAATCATTCTGCAATAGCTCTTCACCAGCTTGTAATTTAGGTACTGTGTTTCTGCAAAAGTAATTTGCGTCTTGTGTTCCTAGGTATGAAACTCATAAAAAGTAGATTTTAATTCAGCACCAGTCTACTCTAAGGACTCAAGCTTACAGACTCTGGTCTTCCAAAAGGAATTGGACACAACCATTCTAACTTCTGCTCTGTCTGAAGTGTTTTAGGAATTGCCAGACATGGAGCAGAACACGTGTACCTTCTCCCAGAGTATATGTACAACCACATTGAAATTAAATGTAAATAAAAACATGGTGATAGCTGTGAGGTGAAATCAGTTCCAAAGTTCTAACTACTATTTTTCACAAGAATTTAGGATATTTTGTAGAAATTACAATGAGTGATGTTTCTTATTGCTGGATGAGCAGCATTTTATGTGGCTGCATTAAATCATATTTTATATACATAGCTCCAGCTTCCCAGAGTTCCAGATGGCACCACACAACCTTTGTGTCCTATCATTATTTCCTATTGCAGACTCTATGTCACTGGCCCATTTTATCAGCCATGGCTCAGTGTTCGCTCCCAAACCATCGCTTGGCCTGGTGGCTGTCCCTGCCCACTTTGCACCCTGCACTTCCACAATTACCCTGCCTGAGTAGCTGAGTTGGAAGCTCTTTCTTGCCATTGTGTTTGTTTATTGGAACCAGGTTTCATTAGCATCTCTGCAAGACAGAAGACAGCATCAACAGATTTTAAAGCTGCCAAAACCTATAAAATCCAATCAAGAAAACAATCGCTAAGGGAGAAAATGATTGAGTGCCTATAAAAGTACCAAGTTCTTCTACCCAGACAGATTTTTTTTAAAAACAGAACTCTGCTCTATAAAGCCACTTACGGTGCAATTCTGGCACCATTGGGTGAGGCCTCATTATCTGGGAGATGACCCAACTGTTTACAAGGAGAGGCAGAGCCTGGGGACACTGAGTGGGTTAGAAGAGCATTTGAGAACTGTCATGTCAAATTGCTTCCACTTATGTTATCCAACTGTGCAAAATATTAGTATGTGTACTAGGTAGAACAACAGACTAAATAAAAATAATAAAAGAAAAACTTCTCTTTCAAGCCTAGGGGGTTTTTGCAGTATTTGTGATGAGCAGTTACAACAGACAAGATACCTCCTAGGAGAACCATTCTCATTAAGAACCAGAGTTAAAGCAAAACTTAAGTGAGTAAAGAAGGTATGTAGCTGTGGCCAGTCACACTGTGCAAACACAGGGTGTTTACAGGGTTGAGACAAATGAGGGGGGAAAAGAGGGAATATTCTTGATAGCATTGTAAATGTTTATGTTGCAGCAAAATATCCTTGGCAACTTAGGCAGAGGTTTATAAAACATAAAGGTAGAAAAGTTCAACCTTCTATCAGATGAGGTTTGGCAGAACATGACCAAATAATTTACAGATTATATAAAGAGATTACCTGACTCATCCTTGGAGCACAGCACTCTGTGGACTGAATAGAGGCAGCCCTTCAGATGCTGCAGGTTCTTTGGAAGGAAGGAAAGATTCACTTGAGGGGGGGAAAGCACTGGTTAGGTACTCTGCTCTTCTGTAAAAAGCATCTTCCGGGCTTTGTTCTGTTCCAGTACACCTCTGCAGATCCCAGAAGGCAGGATGCAGACACAGATACATATGCTGGCATCGTATCTAGTGTGTGCTGCCCAGTTGGAGTGTCCAGGTGACGATGAGACAGCCTTAGCAAGGGGTCAGAGATGCCAAGGAGCTAGAGGATAAAGAGGGACACGGCTTCCACTCCTCTCTACATGCAAGGAAATGCTGTCACTGCTTGTAAGTCAAAAATCTGCTATGGAACAACCACTTCTGTGAATAAAGCTGTTTCTGAACGTTTACCTGTTGCCTTTGCTCATTTGAACTGACTGTTCAAACTTACTCAGTAAAAGAACGGAAATTCTGTAGTGACCTCTCCTCTTGTTCCCTGGAAACTGCTGATCAGATTTTGTGAGCAAAATCTCTCAGCTCAAAGTGTCTCCTGGGGAAGCCTGACTCCTGATCTCCCCAGAAAATTAGCAGGGCAGGGAGCCAGTTATGGCTGCATTCACCGGGCCAGCACAGCACAACAAAAATACACACCAAGGATTTTAATAATGGTAATTGTAGTAAATCCACACCCTGGGGGGCAGGTATGTGCTTTTTGCATAAACAAACCCCAGTGGGAAAGTCTCTGGCTGTAAAAGTACAGGTCATTGCAAGCAGGTGAGAGGAGGAACAGAGTAAGCTGTGACAGTGGCTGCAATTTCCATTAGGAACAGTGTCTGGCTTTCCAGGGGTGATGCCATCCATGGTCACATTGAGAAGGCCATAGAATAGCCAACATTCTGCTCCAGTGTTACCACCTCTAGGCAGAATAGCTAGCTGTGAGTGCTCAAATAACTGGCCCAAGGCAGCAGCTTAGATCAAGGGGAAAGAAAAGATAATAATGGTTTTTGAAGACTGTGCAAATGTAGGAAAAATACTCCCAAATTTTCTCAAATCGTTCGCTAGTACAGATTCATTGTACCTGTCACCATTAGATTTTTGTGACAACTCATTACATTCCCCTTTTTTTGCTTAAAGTCACCAAGAAGTTATTCAGAATATATCAACTTACTTATCTTGTTTTTGGTTCCTCATAAGAATGATAAATATTTCAGAAAGTTCTGATTTCTCATTGTTATTATCACCTTCATACATTTTCAATCCTTGCTTTTTCCTTTGGCGTAAACGTGGGAAGCTGCCAAAAGGATGAATTTTGACAGCTCTAGCTCTTTTTTGTTTGTATTGACAAAAACTATCCGTGCAGAAGAGAAAACTTTCTTGTTTTGTAAATGATAATGAGTATCTAGGAATGCAGACGAACACGTGGGTACTGTGCCGCTGGAACAGAGAGAACAGGATGTTCTGTCACTCAGAACCGAGCAGGAACTGCCTACCTGGCAAGAGGAGCCGGCACACAAACAAGTGACAGTTTCTGGGTGATTGTAGAGGTTGTACAACAAGGTTTTGTACTTCCCAAACTAAGCTCCCATTGCTGCACGACACAACCCCTCTCTGAAAAGCCATTTGATTTGGAGTTTCTCCTCTCCAGGAGTTCAGGGAGCCAGGTACTTATGCCTCTTACCCTCACAAATGAACTGGTGTATTTGAAAAGTACTTTCTTCAAATCTTTTCATGAGCGTAACACGGCAAACTAGGCAGATGTTAGAGATCTGATGACACACATTTTGTGTTATCATTTCCACGGAGGAAAACCCTACGTTGCTCTAAAGCCTGAAGTCGGATCAGCCAGCAGCAGCACGTGTGCAACGCCAAAGTCGTGCTCCAGGGAATCAGGATGTCATGAGAGTTCTGCCAAACATCAGGAAGCAAAACACGAGCACCACAGAACAAAAGCAGTAAAAATAATTTTAGCCAATGTAGTCTAAGGAGAAAAAAGTCACTAATAACAGTCTAATAAGGCTGCTAGATCTCAACCATACCATCTCTGGTTTGGATGTGGAGGTTTGCCCTTCAGAAATGGGAAAGGGGAGGTAAACTGTTCTTGGGGATCGATGTGCCAGTTCTGTGGGGTGGGCCATGAGGCTCTCACGTGGACATGAGATTCCACTCATTTTTAATTCCCACTGCACAGATGAAATAAGCTCTCCTTTAAAAAGCCTCTACATCACATCAGACTTAATTCTACCATTCTCAGTTTTACATTTAAAAGCTCTGGAAGACCAACCAGCATTTTTGTCAGAGTACATAAAAAGGAGGTCTGCGTTTTCTTTTTCCCCTACACTGATCCAAATAAACAGAAGTGCTATTTAATACAGGACCAAATAAAAAGCAGAACAAAGAGAACTTCCAAACAAAAATGAATGGCATACTTTGTTAGGGAAAAGAACCCCAAATCTCAGAATGGATGAGGAGGGACTGTATTCAAGGGACATAGAGGAATAAAATGCCAGCATGAATTTGTGAGTGAGAAAATATGCCAGTTCAATTTACTTGTAGAGCATTGAGACCTGAGATCACAAAGAGAACACAAGTTATCCTTGAATTTATCATAGTATCACAGTATCCATGAGGTACATTAAAATTTCTTTCAAGTTAACACTGGCAGTAGAACATTTTGATCGTCTTGGATGCTGTGTTTCACAAAAAACTTGGATAAAGTTCAAAGGAAATCAGCAGAAATTGTAATAGGTCTGGAAGACATGGTCCAAAGGAAATAATAAACTCTGGATTAGGATTATGCAAACGTTTGTGCATTCCAGCCCACCTAATAGAAGTAAATGCTGTGAAATAGAAGAGAGTGATTCTCTTTCTTCATGTATATATTGGATAAGACAAAGAAAAAAGGACTGAATTGGATCAAGGAAGATTAATGAAAATCTTCATATTATAAAAAGCCCTGCAACAGCAAGATTGGTTCAGGAGGTTTTGGAACATCACCACTGGAAAATTAAGAAAAAGCCTGACAGCTGTGTCAGGAATGACAAATACATTTGGCACACTGTTGTGGAGGAAAGGGAATGGACTAAATGATCTCTTGAAGTTGCTTCCAGCCTTGTGATTCTCCAATTTCATGGTACATTCCTCTATACCACAGAGCTACATGTTTAACATTGTACTGTTTAGAGCATTTCTCTCAGGAATTATATAATTTTCTTTTATTATTTACACTTATTATAGTCCATTCACTTCAAATTCAGTATAAATATTGCAACACTGCACTCTCCTAAGTGAGTTTTTTTATGTCATTAAACATTTCCCTCTGTGAAATACCCGCTTCAGTAAAGCTTGGCAGCAATAATAAATGACCCACACCAAGAGGGGGAGTGGAATGGGAAAAGTATAACAGGAGGAATTCTCCTGTTTCATATACATTCCATTAATTTATTTCCAGCAGGCAAACTCTATTTCCCTCTCAGCAGTGCAAACCCTGAACTGTGGCTCAGGAAATGCTCCTACGATAGAGGCTCAAATAAACACCTCACAATTTTCTACTGACACCTCCTCAATAGTTAAAGTGGCTCCTCTGGCAAACGGGTAAAGTCACAGAGTTCACGTTAAATATCACTATATCCATCAGCAATAAAACACGCAGTGTCAACATTTGGGGGTGTTGATGGAAACCAAAAATAATCCTTGGTGAGATGTAGTGACTGCAAGCTGAACAGGTGACACCACTCCTGGAAATCCAAGGCACCACCCCGTGCTGAGTCAACCCCAGCCATTGCCATCACTTTCAAGCCTGGACAGCATTAATAACACAACATCAATATCTTCCAAACACTCTCAGCATTTAGTTCTGCCCTCAGTTCTGAGTTGCTTCACAGTTCCATTTCTCACTGTGGAAAGTCTCAGGCCCAACCCAAAAGCTGTTGGTCAGCACCGAAAAAAGGAAAGCCCTCCAATATTCTCATTTTGTAATTACAGCATCAACAGTTCAGGGAGCAGAAAGTGCTTGACTAATATTTATGAATGAAGGCTTACAATGCTTTTTCCTTTTCTTAGGTACAGATCACTGACAAGAGAAAAAAATCCAAGAGAGGTGATTTCTCAGAGTTACAGAATCAGCTTGTGGGAACACTTAGTTTTAACCACTCTTTGCCCAAACTCCGCTATTTCTGCTGCAGCCCTCACTAAATACACATCCCCAGCATTATCAAAATGTCTTTAGAACGTAAAATCCTTTTACATTTGCCATTTTTTATGCAGGGGTTGTTTGCCTTCACTAAAATACCACCTATGCTTAATGTTTGAATCACTTTATCTCAGCATGTTCCTTCATTGTTGGACTATGTTTTCAAGGAGGAACCTTTACCAGTCACCACTACACAGTGTCTCTAAAAGGAGCTGGGAGTACCTGTTTTCCATGATCTTTTTGAGCATGTTCTTTCATTCCAAATACAATTTAGATTCTTTCAGATCCTGGAAAGATCACTTGAATTTTATGCTAAACCTTTTATGGCCACAGGGCTAAGGACTCACACAGAAATGAAGCACAAGTAGTTTGTTGTAAGGAGGGAGCCTTTTACAGACCTGTTTTCAAGATGAATGTTTATGTACGAAATACCAGTTCAAGATTCAGGTTTCCTTAGAGCGCTGTAGCAGAAAAGCAGAAGTATTTTAGTGTGTTTTAGAACTTGGTATCCAAAACTGGACAGATCTCAGGTGCACAGGTTCTTCTATACATTTTCCCTAAGATCCTCTCCTTGCAGAATCAAGATTTTTGTGTTTCTACACAAAGATGTCTGTTTAGAATTTGGGTAATCTCAAAGCCAGATGAAATGAACATATGAGCAATGAGAAATCAGTGCCTATTCTGGAAAACGAACTTGGGCAGAAAAGCAATGAAGATGTTGGCCTGTTTCCTCTATCAGGAGGCGCTCCCTGAGCCCGTCATTTTGCTGTCCACAGGGAAAAAGAGATCTCCCTGTAAACTTAGATCTTGTGGTTTTCATCAGCTGCATCTCTGGTGCTTCTATGAGGCATTTAAGATTCAATGTCAACTTTGGTATATTTTTAAAAATCAGTGAAGTGGTAAGTTCAAAGCAGCTTCTGACCACACTGCGCTTCAAAACATTTAAGAAAGCCTCATAGATCATTGAGTCATTATCCTGATATTTATAACATTAAAAATAATAACATTCTGAGGGATGAGAGGCTACAGAGAGCATGTACAGTCATTCTCAACAGAACAGCTTCAGCAGAGTAAGATGCTGTTAGAACAATCTTCCTGATTACAGTCAAGAAAGGACATAAATTGCAGCACACATCACATTCTTTCCTCAGCCTTTTGGGAAAGTGCTGACAAATTCCACTTGACAAGCCCTTTGCAAAATGTGAGCAACACGAGATCCACAAGAGGATGCAGAGTTCAAATGAAAATCTCAATTATACACAAGCATCCAGTCAATGCTGAGCACTCAATTAGCAGATTCTGTAAGGACTAAGTAAAGGCAGCAAGTGAAAACTTGCACAGGTTTATTTAGATAGCCTGTAAAAATGGAGTTTCTAATGTTTCTGTGTCATACTGTTTCTCTGAGCAGTCAGTGTTGCCTTACTGGTTCTTCATACTCGACTTCATATTTAATTATCTCCTAACTGGACAGTGAAATTCTGTGTAAATATATTTTTATTGTCATTCCCTGCACTGTGTGACACAGCTGACCCTAAGCTAGAGCATCTAGGGGCAAATAATGCAAATTTGTAACCATAGAAGAGTGTCTCAATCAGATTTAGGAAATTCATATTATTTCAATATTCAATAGTTTCCATCACTAAAGCTCTTCTGAGGCTGGCATAAGATCCTCTTTGTGCTTTTCTTTTTAATTATATGTATACAGCTATGTCCTAGGTTAAAATGTAAGATGTGCCCAAAGTATGTATTCTATCACCATCTTCATGAGGTGTTGGAACCAGGTGGGGCAGTGTTTCCCTTATCTTCTGCTAATGGCCCATCAATGCCTTGCCCTATGACTCATAGATAACTCCCTCCGGGAGCTGTCTCTGTTTAATGGGCCATCAAGGACCCATTACATGACTCATAGAATGATATCAGCCCATTGTGAGATGCTCCACCCAGGGGGAGGAGCCAAGCATTCCCACCTGCATATAATCCTGGGTTTGGGACAGCAGAGCAGCCTTCTTTCCACTGGATTCACGGAGGACAAGAGCTACCAGACCTTTCTACAAGACCACTGCTTCGACAAGACCATTTCATCTGGACTGCTACTACCACCCTAACTAACAGGGTGTCAGGTTGTATTCTGACTCTGTCAGTGGTATTTTGTACTATTGAATTTATTTTACTTTATTTTTCTTTATTTTACTTCTTTTCTTTTCCTCTTATTAAATTGTACTTCTGACTTGGAGTCTCTCACTGGTTTTGTTTTCAAACCAGCACAAGCTAGTATCTCACTAGCTACGTACCTGTCATGTCTCTGCTGAGAGAGTGCAGTTCAATTCCTGGCTCTTTTCCTTAACAGATGTGCCAGGAAAGGACTTTTAAAGAAACATTAGTACCACTGAAGTTTCCAAGGCATTGTGTGACGGGCACTGGAAACGCAACCCAAAGAAATCCTGCCACACAACTCTGGTCTTTTGCTGAGTCTGCACAGATCAGCTCCTGGGAGTGTCACACACAAGGACTCTCTATGTCAAGTGCCCTAACTGGGAAAGGGGGGGCAGCCAAAATTCTTGAAAACCCTCTGTTCCCAGCATTTCACTTCACATCCCGTTTCCAAAACACTGAATTTAAATGTCACTTTGCTAATCCTTCGTACACAGTTATTCACTGTAGAGCCAAGGAAGCAATTCTAGTCTTTGTTGGTAAAGAATGAAAAAATGCTCTCAGGGCTGACTGTTTACATGACAACAAAGGTTTCCCCAACCAGATGCCTTTCCCCAAAATGGCTGAGCAATCCTCACAGCAAGGCAGGAGCAGAGCCACAGCGGATGGTGAAGTTCCCAGTTCAGTAAAAGGAAATCAAGTTGAAGAAAGGAGAAGAGGAATCTTCAGGATTGAAAAACTGGTTTTGGAGTGCAGGTAGAGGAAGTGTTAACACGACTGAGCTGAAGTCTTTTTTCCTGGCTGCCTGTTCTCCAGGACAGGAGACAGCGCCAGCATCCCCGTCAGCTCTGCGAGAGCCTCCTGAGCCAGCAGAGAGACCTGCCCCGACCTCCAGGCAGCCAGGAAAATCCAGGAGCCCTCCAGCAGCCAGAGCTGCCTCAGCTCCTGACATGGTTCCTGTTCCCTTGGTTTACCTCCCCCGTGCAGAACTTTAATGGAAAGATGTGCTATTTTTACCTGTTTTGACACTGTTGATGGATGGAGTCCCTGACAGGAGTCAAAAGGTTGCTATTTTCTTGGGACTGTTCCTTGGCTTTCAAACTGTCTTGTCCTACTTTCAGATAACCCAAATCTTTCACTAATCATGCATGCTGGAAGGTATTGCTTTAGCTGGGCTTTTGGGAAGTTAGGAAAGTGATTTATTCTCTGATTGTTTCAATAAAAAGTAAGTAAATGACACTGGCAGAAAACTTGAGTACCTTGGTAGAATTTTAAGTTCACAAACTATATATTTAATGAGGTTCATGTGTACCCCTGTAGCCACCAAACTATCTACTCAGAATGTACTGTACACTCTCTTTTTTGTGATATAAATTCCATTTTCTTCCACTGCAATGCAAATACCTTCATTCCATAGGTTACAGGAACAGTTCTATAAAGAAGACTGAGCACTTTCCAGTGTACCAATCTGTGGTGCTCAGGGGTCAGAGTAACACTGACCTTGAGTAACACATGGCTGCTACTTGAGGAGCATTAATGATCTCTCTTAATGTTCTCTTACACCTTGAATTGTGCTGTCCTCTGCAATACCCTCGGATATTTCACCAGGTTACTTAGAAAGCAGGGCCCTACCCTTTGCAAGACAGAACTCGCTGAAACAACACACCCAAAGCACAGAGATGAAAAGAATCCAGCTTCAGCAGATCTTATCGAGGCATGGGATAATCTGAGGTATCAGGACGTGAAGGGGGGGGCTGTCACTTATTTCCCCTTTTCTAGAGCTTCAAGGGAAAGCAAATCTCATTCCTGCCAGCCAGCCTTTTATGTAATGTCCTTATTGTCAAGTGCATGCCCAACAATGAATAGAATTGCTGCCCAGGGCTTTGGCATGACAGTGACCAAACACTCAAGTCCCTGTGTTTCTTCATAAAGACATGAAACTCCAAGGCAAGGTGTCATATTTCGGACAGCCTTCAACTGGTGATGATGTCTATTCTTTGGAGAATTTACGGAAAAGCAAAAGGCAATGCCATGTTATTTTTTCCACATTTTGCTGCTGCATTACTTTCAGAAAAACATCCCACACATAGATTACAGATTGTAGAGGCAACATGTGTGTTCTCACCAGCACCACATGTGGCTGTTTAACTCTTCCAGAGGAACTGATTGACTCAGACCACTTTATATATGGATGTAAAGATGCAGTTACACCTTTCCACCTAACTACACAATCTAACAGCTATCTGGGACACCCTTAGATCTCCTCAGCACACTTTGGGCCAGATTCTCAACTCATAGTGAATTTTCCCTGCTTTGCCAAGCTATAGCCCCATATTGGTGTATCCTGTTTAACAGGCAATGAGGAATAGCAGACTGCTCCCTGGATGAACATCACACTGGATGAAGAGCTTTAGGAATTATGGTTGTTAAGTAAATACATTTGAAACCCAGAACACTATTGGCATATTTTTATATAAACATCAATTCTCTGTTTCCTTTAGGTGAGAAAGAGTAACGGATCACTTGTACTCTTTTCACTTCAAATTCTAATTCAGCCTCATGAAAATCACAGGTTTTACACCACTGCTGAATTTGCTCTGTTGTAATTTGAGATAGCAGAGAGGCCGGAGAGGGTATAACAGGTATTCTTGCTCAAAGCAATCCAGATCTGCCCTCCTTTTCTTGTTAATTACTATTGTATGAGATACTAATTCTTGGTTCAGATGACATATTGATATAACCACAAAGACTTGGAAGAATTGTTCCTGCTATAGAAAGACTGACTTAAGCATTTTTACTTGCTGAAATAATTTTTAAGCCCTCATTTCACAAAACCTGCAAAATGCTATTTCAATAATAGATCTTTTAGCTCTGCAGAAGAATGTGAGTGTGTTATAAATAAGCTATAGCTCTTTCCTGCTTTATGGCATGTGAAGATTAGCTTTTTCCAGATATTACTTACTGTGAAGTAAATATACTGGTGTCCTGCTGATAAGTCCATTATTTCTTTATAGCTGCAAATAAAGCCTGTTCCCCCTTATAGATGTCTCTGACAAGCTCCTGAAAATATGCCTCACACAGACACTGCCTGTAACTCACCTACAGTATTGCCTCAAGTGTAGCTGAAGCCTCTGTACTTTTAAAAGTGTTCCCAGAAACTCAGCTCGCCTCCGCTCATCACAGCCCGTACCTGAGGATTAAAAATTTTGACAAACAGTCATAAATAAACCTGACCAGCTGCTGCCCAACACTGGGAAGGGACTTCCAAAGGTGTGGCCCTTTCCAAGAGAACCTTTCCCAACAATCCAATTTTAAATGAAGTATCTCTGTGGATCACAACTGTGATGACAGTTCATGCAATGTGTCACTAGTCTGGAACCCTGGCGAATGGCTGCTTCTGCTCCAGAGTCAGGGACTTTGACATGGACACAAGGAATTCTTTTTCATCACCTCAGGTGCAGCTGGGAAAGAAACAAAATTTGCCAAGAGTGCAAGGAATGTCAAGACAAAAACTGCTGCAGGTGGCTCTTGACAGCAATTCAGCAGGGGTGTCTCTGTTTTGGGATCAGAGCTGCTATGTCTGGAATTTGTCAGCAGCCAGCGGACATATTCTGAAAGAAAAGTGGGACAGATCTTTTCAAAGGTGAACCATGAAACTTATTTCACTTAATCAAGGGCTGCAAAAGCATTAAGCACACAGTGTCTAAAAGCCTGAGGTGTCTGCTCCAATGCTTGCGGGCTGGAAAGATCCTGTGATTTCAGCATGCAAAACCAGGACCCCGAAGAACCTCACAAGTTTGCTAAATATAGCAGCAAACTTGGGGCTCTTCTGCTAAGGGAGGAGTTCCCATGCAAGGCATGGAGCTGATCAGATAATCTAAATTCCTGGGAATAGCAGTAAGTAAACCACAGGGGCTGCTGGAGCTCCATGGCCCATGGAGATGTTGTGATCTGGCTGATCGTCGTGGACAAGGATTCAGCAGGAAGAAGGTTTTGGTGCCTGGGGCTGCTGTCATCCCTGACTCCGGAAGTGCTGCTATCTGATGGCTCTCAGAAGTACAAAGCTGGTGGAGCTCTGACATAGGAGGGTGGAAGCATTTCAGCCATCCTGGCCATGTGAGTCTTCACTTACCAAGCCACCTCTCCCACTGACATCAGCCATCCCTCAGCATTCTCAGTACCTTCCAAATGGGATTTCTAACTCCACCTCTTTGAGCAGTGTCCATATGCTGAAGGGAAAGGGAAGCTGTAAGTAAATGCAGCTATTTTTCACTTTTTCAGCATGGAAAAGCATTGCATGCCAAGAAATGTCCTCTTTCTACTTGTTCAGACAAGTTGCTAATGTCTATATTGCAAGATTTGAGAGATAACATAATCTCCGTTCTGTGTGCACATGTGGGAAGGAGAAGGGCTAGCAGAATGTAAATTTTGACTCTGTTGAAAGCACAGCCCTGTGGGAATAACTCCCTACCACGCTCAGCTGCAATGAGGAAGCACTGCTGGAGAGAAGAAACAGGAGAATCTTCGTGAGTGCTGCCTTTTCCCCTGTGTGCCTGGTGATATTTAGCAAGTCTTTTTCCACAGTCTTATTGGTGGAGTTGGAAGTGGTCTGTTCTCCAAAGGGGTGGGAAAGGACGGCTCTTTATTTTAAACACATGGTGAAAAGGCTGAATATAATGTTGGGAATTTGCAGCTGGGAACCGGATAGCAAAAAGGAGATGAATTAAAAAAAAAAAAATAATCCCAACAATTAAATCATAGCTAAAAAAGAAGTAAGCAAAATCTTTGCAGCTGGAAGAGGGCAGGAAGATAGAATGGATTTGTACATTCAGATTGTTTATTATTTCAAATGAAACTGAAAACCAGGCTTAGAAGTGCAAATAGATAGCCCAGCAGTGGAAAGGTGGGCAACGGTTGTGCAAAACATTCTTCAAAGATTAGTCACTTTAATGTGCCCATATGTATCTTCAAAAAATGGACCAGATTCTCTGTGGGTGTAAAAAGCAGCAGTTCATAGAACTCAATTATTTATACTAGCAGATACTCTAGATAATGTTTCTACTCCTGGCAAACACCAAAGTATGTAAACTTGACAAAAATACACACAGAACAGCAAACGGCAGAAGAGCAGACCTTGCAAAAAGTGTTTCTCTTCCTGCTAAAAATACACATTAGATTTTCCTTCTGGTTTAAAAACGATTTTGCTCTAGAAGTCTACTTTCCTCAAGCTGTGCAGCTAATTTTAGTGGCTTCCACATATCACAACACTAAACAATTGTGCCAGCCTGCTCATTCCTAATAGGGGGTATTTATCTGTTTACTTTCCAAGCAGTCACCGAGGTGAAACCTGTCTGGCAATATTCAGCATACCGAGATGAGAAAACCAGCTCTGATACCCACAGATATCAAATTGGGTGCAACTTTTGGAGAGTAACCAACTAACTACTCCTGTTAAGAATATCTCTGAGAACTATGTGTGTATTTGTAACCCCAGCTGCCCTGTGTCCATCTGTGGTGATTTGGCCTTTTCTGTTTTGTGACCTCTCCCTTCTTAGAATGGAAATAAATTATCATAGTCAGAAAAGAGACTCAGTTTAGGTTGCACTAAAAGCAAAAAATCAAAATGTCTCCCTGCCAGACTGCAATTCTCTCTTTCATTTTCTCTGACAGTGACAATGATACTCAATCAGAGAAGGGAGAAGTTCAAACTGAGGACTCATTGATGCAGAGCTGTGTGTAACTAGTGGGTAAAGTTTTGCCATTACTCTTCACCATTTGGAATTTCACATTCCTGCTTTTAACTTCTCTGCTAAAGATAACTACATATGTGAGTACAATACATATGTAAGTACAATTCATTTGTCTAGAGCTTTTTTAGCCCAGCTCATTATTTACCATTAATCCACCTGTCCTAGTATGAATTTCTGCTCACCTATTTTTGGCATAACTCCGTTTTTTCAAACTTATTTTTTTAGAAAGAAGTTGAAGAGATAAAGTAGACATATTATGCTTTATACACACAAGCTGTGACTAGAGTCTGACCTATTGTTCCTTTTTTGTGACTTCCAAGAGGGACACCAGGGAATTTTTAATCGATAATTTGATCAAATGCAAAACCGCGAAGTTTTCTCTTTTATAGGACACCAATACAAAACTGGAATCATACAAATACTTGAGAAAACATTTCTCAAAAAAAAAAACCATTGTAAAGGACAGTTAACATTTTGCAGTGATATGAAGTAAACTTTTTATAGGACATAGAACTTTTGTGCCAATATTTACCAAACAAAGCATGACAAGCCACACAATGACCCAAATTCACTTGCCATTCACAGCCATACAAATCCTTCTCAAGTATGAAGAATTATACTACTTCAAAAAAAATGTAGCCTTAAATAAAGATGTGGGATTATCATCCTGCTTGAGAAATGTACATCATAACCTGAGAGAAAGAATCTTCTAAGCAACTCTGACATGGTATTTGGACAGCTGTTTAATAACAACATAAAATCCTGTTAGTTAAGCTGTATTATAGTCTCTCCTTGTGCTTCCAGCTGGCTGCTGCCTGCTCTAAGGGGACTGGAGACCAGAGCCAAAGATACACATTGCTCTGTGCAAGAATCAGAGAAAGGAAAGGCTGGGAGCCAAATCAGCCCCTCTGCTGCTGGGTGCCTTGGGCTGGAATTCACACCAAGACTGGCCAGAACTAGCCTGGAATCCCATCAAGAAATGTAGACACAAATGTCACACTTCCACACGTGGTCCAAGGCCACTGCAGGGTTTCCATGGCTCTTGGGTCTGACACCCTGTGGGATCATCCACCTCTATTTGGGGATGAGGTTCCAACCCCTCTGGAAAAGCCAGCCTTGCAAACTTGCCAGGCCTTCACCATGGAAAACTGACTCTGATCTCCCACTAGGAAACCTGGGACCTGAGCCCATGATAGGAAAATGTTGTGATGTATAAAAGCTCATTCATGCTTAGATATGCGCAACATCATTGGGGAGGGTGAAACCATCTGAAAAGGAAACATCAATTCACACAGCTTGTTGGAAAAACAGCACTGGAAAGCATGTTTTATCTGAATATGCCAATCTATTCAAGTCAAAACTGTGAGAATGCATGGTTTTTATTTTCTTTTGTTTCAGGAGAAAGCAGAACAATAGTTAAAACATGTCACTGCAAAAATGAAGTGATTTTACATTTAAAATACCAAACATTTTTTCTTCCTAAAGAATCCTGAAATGCTAGCATTTTCTTCCATTCCCCAGTGTGACCAGACTTCAAAATTTCTAAAACTTTCCCTGAAAGAAACTCCAGTTTTGCACAGCTCCAAAATTCAGTTTGCCAACTCCTAAAGCATTTTATGACCTACGTCCGGCAACTCTAATGGAGGAGAAACAAAGACTCTAAGAAAGCCTCATGCCTGATTTCTTGTCCCAGTCTGGCAGCCTCTGATGGCTTTAATCCCTAATAACCTGGCTACCACATCACAGAATTCAGCATCAGTGCAACCCCTCACTTCTTTCATATACAAACGCTGCAGTACTGAGGATGCAGAGAGACAAGCAGCACAGTCCTTTGACTCCATCAGACCATACAGATGTTTTAACGTCATGTGTTAGCAGTAATGTTCAACCTCAGAGTTATTTTGCCCTAGCCATGAATAAGGGTCTGTGCAGACTAAGGATGTCAAGGGGCTGATACAGAAGCTCTGTACATGAAACTTCCCCCATTGACCTCCATACTGATTTATTCTGAATTCTGCCTGAATGCATTTGCCTGATGTGGAGCCTCTGCTCTCATCTTTAACCAGTGTTCTATAGAACCTGCTTTCACCCAGAAATTGCTTTTGGGTAAAATGGGAAAAAATGCCAAATAAGCATTTAATATAAATCAGGTGGAATTTGATATTGTCTTGGTTTAGAAGACAGGTATCCGCTAGGGAAAGCTGGAGTTTCCTTGGAATGGAGAATGTAAACCCCCTCCCTCCGAATTATTATAATTTTGCAATTAAGAACTTTCAGGCAAAGATTTGGGATAGGAATAACAGTTCTTTTACTGGGAATATTAAAAATACAAATGTAGTAGTACAAAAAGACAAGCAAACAAACAAACAAAAAGCTCAGAAAACCCTGTGATAGAGTCCAGGACCTGACCTGACACCCTGTTGGTCAGGGTGTTTGGAAGCAGTCCTGGAAAAAACAGATGTGGTTCTGTTGGAGTAGAGAAGATCACATTGAAGAAGGGTCCAGTGATGGTGAGATGAGTCCAATCTTCCTCTGGAATCCAGTGGAAAACAGGAATGCCTGGTGTTCTGAGTCTCAGTTTTTATCTAGGCAGGGACCCTGGCACCCCCAGCCAGTGGGTGGAGCATCTCACAATGGGATGATGTAAATGTGTCATGTCATTGGTGAGCCTTAACGGCCCATTAACAGAAGATATCCCCTGGAGGGAGGATGGGTGGTGAAAGAGATAAGAAACAATACCCCACCCAGTTTTAACAGCTGAGCCATTATCAGAAAGCATCCCCCCCCCCCTCCCCCCCCAGAGTAACAAGAGATAAAGAAAAAAACCCCACACATCTCCTCAACTGCTTTCAGCAGATGAAAACAGAATACACATTTTTGGTTCCATAACCCAAGACACATATGCTTGATATGGAGAGCTCCTCTTGATTTAAATATGTGTCAGACCAAGCGTCTTGAGTATTTTGCATCAGAAGCCAGGGACCTGCTGATGAGTCCCTGAAGGTCCTGCCCCAGCTGCAAATGCTCAGGAGCAGCCTCTCCTGGAATTGCTTGGGGGGAATTAATTTGTGCTGGGCAATGCACACTTCCCATAACTGTGTGCGTACTCTTCCCATTTAATGTTTCATACACAACTCTTTCTGTTCATTTAGAGGCACATTCAAAGTAACATTTTGTTGAAGCAATTAGTAGATTTGTCACAGGTTGGAAAAAAGTCATGGTGGTTCTCATTTTTTGTTCCTTCAAAGTTTTTTTTACTATTAATGGATGAATTTCCCAATCTACTCAATGCTCCCATGAGCAATTTTTTACCTAACTAAACCATTCCTAATACCTACATTTCAAAGTCCTTCTTGGCATATTTGCCTCAATGTATTGTAGATTAGTGTTAGCAGCAAAAAGCTTAACAGAACTGGAAGTATCAGGCATACACAGGACTGTTTCAATATGCGTCATGTTCTGTGGGAAAGACACCAAGAAATTCTCCAATTTGGGATGCAGCAAAGATTCCTATCTAGCTGTCAGTCCAGCCATTCAGATTTAGGTGCAGGAAAATTCACTACAACTTCACAACTTCCTCCTGAATTTAGTTCATTCTAATATATTAATATGCAATGTCCTAAATAGAAATTATATGATTAATCATATTTCATTTTACCCTTGTTAGCAACATTTTCTTGTTAGCAACAAGAAAAAAATCCCCACACCCAGTGCAATACCACCTTGCAAGGTAGAGAAACTGAAACTCAATTCCATTTCATTCAAGAGGACAAAAAAGGCATAGTTTTTCTGTGAAGCACCCTTGGTTTGCACAGATCCCTATCACCCTGCAGCATAACTCACTGATGTTATGCAGCTGGAATTAAATACGGGAAGCCAAATCTAATGCTTTTCTACTTTTAGAACACCTGCTTCCTGCATTTATCTGCATCTGAAGAAAAGGACTTATTTCTCAGATATATAAAAACAGAGAAATAAGAAAATGGAATTTAGGTGCTAGATTTAAAGTGATAACATAAGCATTTAAATTTCAGCAGTGGATGCCTGCTAGCTTCCTCACCCAGTAGAAAGCAGTATTTAGACCAGGAACCACTGGACAAAATCTATACTAAAGGAAGCAAGACAGCAGTTTAGAATATCCAAGAGGCTTCTGCCATCAAAACTCCCAACTCCATCTAAACCTTCCATTTTCTGTTCGCACTCAACACCTTTACTAATGCAGGCTAAGGTGGCACATTCGGGTGAGACCCTGCGGTTAAAAGGAATAATATAATTGTGACAGTTTTGTCATTTCCTCATATACACAGTGGCACCTTTCTGAGTGGTGAATATATAACTAAGAAATATTAATGATACCTTTTGGAAGATCACTGTCAGGCCTGGACTGCTTGCAGGATGGCTGTGATGTTTGCTGGGGAACAGAATGTGGTGTTCAGATGCTAGAAAACTTAAATGAAGTGGCAGGATAGGGGTATGAATTAAAACAACTGAGTTAATGAAGAAAAAAGGAGGTTTGAAGCTAGTAAGAATAATGGATGAACCATGTGAGCTGACTTGTACAGTTATTTAATGAAATTAGAATATCTAGGTAGGAGAGGAGGATTTTTACATCATCATGAGCTGATGGGGTGGTTAAACCTGAAGGTCTGGGTGATTATCTGCTCCACAGCCAGCTGAGCATCACAGGCCACAGAACGAGCCCTGAAACCTTGGAACCCATTCATATAATCATGTCAGTACCAGAAGCCCAACAGTAAAGGCTGAAGTTTGGTTCTCTCTGCACAATGAACAAAAGTTGTGGGACAGAATCTTGTGCATTTTGGTATTTTTATTTTAAGGCATGCACTGAAATGCTGGGCAGACTCTTCAGGTGACAAAGGGGGAACCTTATTTAGAAAGCTGATTTGTTCACCTGCCCATCCTTGGGCACTGGGATTTATGAACTGGCCAGGAGAAATGAATCAGTCTCACAAGGGACTGCAGCAAACGACTGAGGGGCAAGACAAAAAATGCAGCTACAGGATAACAAGGTAGACTGAGAATCTTGCAGTTCTCCAAGGTCTGTCTAACTAACAGCCATGAAACAGTTTGCTTTGTCAGGGACCACGGCGGGCCAGGAACTCACATTTATTGAAAAGGAGACCCCCTGCACTCTTGGTTTTTTATAGCATCAGTAACATCATCTTGTTACGTTGGTACCTGTGGAATAATGAAACCTTGGTTTTTGGCCTGTGGGTTTTTTTGCTATTTCACTGCAAGGAGAACTCAGCAGGCAAAACATGACACTTTAATTTTCACACCTCAAACAGGCAGCGATATTTTCTAATACTATTTATTTCTCTATTTGCACTTTACTTGCCAAATGTTCCTGAGTTGAAGGCAGCAGATTCATATTTGTGATAAACACACTGCAGTAAAGAATATTCTGTAATTCTAAAGAACAATAATATCCCTGAGATTGGAAAAGTGCAAAGAGAAACAACCCAACCCAAGTGCAAAGAGAAACAACCCAGCCTCTGAAGAGACTGGTACTGAACTATTTGTGAAGAATCAAAGGTGAAAAAGGTTGAAAAGAATCTGCAAATTCCAGCAGTATTTAAAGTCTATTTCTGGAGCATTTGAAAGAATACTAGAGTAAGACAGTTGATACTGAAATTACAACAGCAAACCTGACTGCAAGCTGGACATTAATTGTTGCACCATTCCTTGCTGCCCTTGAAGTGAGCTGCACCAGCATTTACACGAGTTACTACCAAATAACCAAATCACACCAAATAAACAAAGCAGGATTGTTTAGTGAAATAGGAAAGTGAAGCGTGTTGGCCTAAAACAGGGGACTTAGGTGTAGTCTCCACCCCATAGGCCCTCATCTACTCTTCAGCTGACATAGGGAATTAATTTTGCTATTTATTAATGGTTTTTATATGTAGTGCAGTCACTTATATTTAGCAGACAGCCTCCCTCTTTTTTAGCAGACACTTTACTGGCTCTTTTCTCTCAATGCTTAAACAATGCTTTATATTGATTATCCTATACTTTTTCATTTATTAATTTAAGCCGAAAATTATTCAAGAGTTTAAAAGCAGAATATCTCAGTTTCTCTTTCATTTGAGCAGCATTCTGCCTTTGAAACAATCTGAAGATCTTTTTTGATTGAAGGCGTTCTGCCTTCATCAGACAGAATAAATTTATGTAGAACAGAAGGTGTTGAAGGTGGGTGTATTTAACTACTAAAGAAATTGTCAGATAATAACATTCGTGAAAGATTTGTCAAATTCAAGGTTGTACTTGTTGAAGTTTGTTGTTACTGTGAGCCTCTAGAACCACAGAAACCTGCTTGTCAAAAAAAAAACCAAAAAAACCCCCCCAAAACTTTCTATTTGGATTCCCTAAAATCCAGGGAATAAAAGAATCAAAACATCAGTCTTTTGCTTAGAATTTTTTCTTTCCCATTTGTACCACAAAATTGCTTTTCCTTTTTAAGGCAAGAAATCACAGTGGCTAATAATCAACACCACTCCATTATTCACACCAAATAGTAACTTATTACTATGATTTAATGAGAGGGTAATTTATTTTGTTTCATTACTGGCTTATGAATAACCTTGACTTACATTGCTAACATGGCAGATAACTAATTTGCTTCATGTCATTAAAGACTTTTAACCTGTGACTGTACTAAGATTAGGATTTCACTTAAAGCTGTTATATCAAAATTCAAAGAAGTTGAAGCAGTAAGTACAGAGATAAATTGATTCTAGCTTGGTTGTGTTCACTGTATCCTGGGATGTGTTTGTATCAGATTTAAAATTGAACCAGTGACAAAATAGCTGACGCAGAGAAGAAAAACTTGCCATGTCTGTAGCTCAGGAAAGAACTGACAGCTGCCAGTATGAATACATCTTGTCATTTATAAAATAATTAAAGATTGGTTTCTGTGGTAGAAAGCAAAGGAAAAAAAGGTTTCAGTCTAGCAAAACCTCTGGCTGATATTTATCTGTGGAGAGGAAGCTGAGAAGGTTGGATTTTCCGTACACCCTTGGGATTAGAGGTTTCTGGCCTGTCCTTGTGTGCACTTAACTTCACATCTCTCCTCATTGCAATGCTGAGAGTTCCATGTTTTCCCTTTGAAAGACACACCCTGTGCTTGTCAAGAAAAGCTTTTAGGGAACAGAGCGCTAGAAATGAAGTTTCAAGCTTGTAAGGGAGCTGAGAGGAGTATTTGCACATTCCCTAAGGATGGCAGGGTCAGAACCCAGGCTCCATCCCCCAGAGGCAGCCATCCCTACAGCACAGGCAAAGGCTTCCCTCCGGGCTCCTACAACACGCTTCTGACCTCCAGCAGAAGAGACCAGAGGCAGAAAAACCTCGAGTGCTCCCACAGAGAGAGCAACCAGAGATTCCAAGGGCAGTGCCCATGTACCTACAATATCTCATGGTTGTTTTAAGGATTAAGCTGGATCAAAGAAGCAAATTGAGCTGAAAAAACCCATTAGTTAACATTTTCTACTAAATATACTCCAACAGAGGGGAAAATTCACTTTTAAGAGTGAGTTAGCTGGTTGCTGTCTGCTTAAAGCTTGACTACAACTAAATTAAATCTCTCCATTCACTGACTTGTACGTCAGCACCAGAACTGCTGGAGCAATGAAACTTATCCTAAGTCAAACTTTAAGGAGCTTTTTGCGCTACTCTTTGCACCAGCCATCCCTATCTGCTCAATTTATGAGCCCATTCGAAAAGCTCCTGCAAAACGCAGGGCGTTCTCAATACTCAATTTGGAATGCTCATAACTCAATTCAATGAAAACCAATTTTCTCCAGTGAACTCAAAAGCCTTTCTTCTTGGTGAGAGCAATTTCCAAGCCGTATTTCAAGTTGCAGCTCCCATCGGTTTTGGCTGTAAAAGTGGTTAAAAAGAGTCACTCTCTCTATAAATATAAATGCATATAAATATCACACTTATATTTTACTTTGGTATGGATATTTTTTAACCTCTCAGTTTCATCAGATCTGTATCGCCCTTCACTCAGGAGGTTCCAGGCAAACCAAGATCATCATGGGTTTCAGGAAGAGACAGGCTGAAATATTTAGGAATCCAAGGTGCAACTGCAGAAAAAATTACACTTGACAGAAATTGAAATCTTATAGTTGTTTGTCTTGCTTTCCATGGACCTTCAGGGTCTCCAGAAATCCTACACTGGGCTCCAGACACCTTGTACTTGTCACGCTAAAGGAAACATGTACTAAGAAATGATTCTTCCTCAGGAACAATCTAAATATATACCACTAATGGCAAGAGAAGGAATCGAACCGAAATCAAAATCCCAATAAATCATCCAACTCTCCTATAATTCAACAGTTCAGCCACAAATTAAATTCAAGCCTCCAGCCCAATTTTCCTACATTCTAAATGAGCATAGTGCTGTTTCTCACTTGTTATTTGTCTAGCAAAATTTCAGTTACTTCTAATACGCTACAGGCTTTGTTGCCAGAGATCCAACACTTCCATGTCTACTCCTTCAATATTTGCCTCCTCTCATTTCCAATGTGCACTTGTTCATATCCAGTAGGAACATATTCAGCCCTTAGCAGCCAACAGATTCAAAACCATCTTTAGTTCATTTCTGGAAAGTTTGAGAGCTCAACTCCATTGCTTCTCCTATTGTAATAAACAAGATGTGATGGAGATCCCATATAGATGAACCCTAGATTTTATATACCGCATTAGAGTAGGAAGAAAACTAATCTTGTTAGCTCTGAACATTTCAGAAATACTGTTTTTTCCACTTTTTGTGTGTGCCGAAAGTTGGAAATCTCAAACTGTTACAAGTCAAACTCCCAGGCACTTGTGGAGTAAATCGAAAATTTTCAGTTTGAATAAAACCACTGCAAACATATCACTGTTTTTGTTAGCATTGCCTAACATTTCAAAACTAGGACTTAAACAATAAAATAAACATCCCACATTGTCTTTCATACTGAAGACCGCAAATATTTTTTCTGATAAATTCAAAATCTTCTGATGGCAAAACCTTTTTGCCTTATTCCATTTCCTTTGCTTTAGTTTTTGTTTCAACAAATTTCAACAGCATCCAACCTGTTGTGCCCTCAAGGCACTGAGATTCTGCAATGCTGGTTCTCATCTCGCCATTAAATTTTGATGCAATCTGTATTTCCTTGCTCTGCCAGTTTAAGAGGTCCTTCACATAATTTCAGTGGATTTTGGATACAATAACCACTGCCACATGTAAACATGAAGTTAACAATCGAGTCATGATTTTACATCTGCAAACCAGTGGCAAGAATTCAGGAGTTAAGTGTAATAAAGGTTGGGACAAGATCAGAAGCCACAGCTTGGTTCACTTACTACTAAAATTTCCTACAGGAACTCCAGTCACTTTGACAGCTGATGAAATATTAGCCTAAGCAAAACACATCAGAACTTGTATATGTTTGAGAAGAGTAATTTATCAGAAATACAATAAACGCCAGCTGTAATTCTCTCAGAGATCATTAGAACTTGGAAGCTAAAATTTAGATTTTTTTTATCAGAAAGAGAATTTACATTGGATTGAATTAATTTTTGGTATGTCCATGAATCATTCAGTTTTAATGGAATTTTATCAATTTATAGCAGCAAATTATTTATGCCATTGGCATGAGGCCCTCCTAGGTACCCAAAGTTCTGAAGTTAAGTGTTAGAATACTCACTTTAGTTATTGTATCATTTTGAAACCTTGCAATGAGTCTGGATCTCTTGGATTGAAAACCACACAGTAGCATTTCTTTCAGCCTGAAAACTAGGCTGGAGACAGACTTTGCTGAAGAATAGGCATCCCAGTTGAAATACCTTGCATGACAGCTGAAATGAGTGTTTCTCTGAGACATGAAAACATGAAAACAAACAGAATCACTGGTCATGGCAATGAAGGATTCATTGCATTCACTCTTCCAGTACCACACTTACCCTTTCTTATAGACTGCAACAAAACATGGCTGCACTTAGACTGACAGCATTTTACAGGTATTAACTTTCTAAAAAGAACTTCTAAAATATCTCACCAACTTTATTCTTTTCAGATCTGCTTTTATATTTCTGATTATTTCTCAAGTTTTCTAATGTTTTCAGTTTTAAAACTTCAGAATGTATTCAATAAAATGTTACTCAGACATGAAAAACACCTTCTATGCATGGCAGACAGTCAATTATATATGATTCAGCTTGAGTGAAAAATAAAAGGGATACTGTAAGCATGGTGATTTCATGTTGCTTGCTAAAACTAAGGCTTGCTGGTATTTTCAGCCACAAACTTTGCTTTTCTTTCCCAAGAGTGGGCTGGAAAATGCTTGTTTTCGCAAATACTACTGAGCAATATAGTTGATTTTTTTTTTTTAACAGGAACTATTCCATAGACAGCTAAGCTGGAGAATTATCCAGGGTGATGCTTTCAAAGACAGCTTTGATTCACCCTGATTAAACTACTTCAGAAAAGTTTCTACTTTCATGCCTAGAAGACTGGGCAGCAAAGTTTTGAACCTTGATTTTATAGAGGTAACTCCTTTTTGTTTCCAACATGTGGAGTTTCTCTGTCGGCACACAAGCACCAATGAAAGGGAATGCTCAGGTAAGAACTGCAAGTCTCTTTAATTAAAAAAACTGTCCTACATATAGCACAAGATCATCCCACAAATTTTATCTCAACTGAAACCTCACACATGCACATAAAAATAACCATAAATCCACCTAAACAAACATGAATCCCTAAAGCAGTGGGAAAATATCTTGACCTTTTCTAGACATCTCTTGAAAATGTTTTCAAAGATTCATTGGCAGGCCTTACCTGTCTAATAATTGTGCCACTGATATCCCTAACTGTGGGAATGGTATTTACTGGCATATCTCTTGTACATTATCTGAACAGATTATGTCTCTGCAACAAATACTGAACAGACTGACTTCCCCAACCTCAGTACCTGGGAATAAATTGCAGCACACAGTTAGTGCCAACTTACAGTGGGAACACAGGGTTTACTCCGGCTTGGCTTTGATTGGTGAATGTGTCTGGTATTTTCTGCAACACTTGACAGTAAGATGAGATCTGCACCAGTGGAAATGACATGCCTTTGTATACTTTGGAGTTTATTTCTCACCCAAGAGTACTTCCAGCTCTCAAAGAGCACTTGCAGCACGAGCCAGCTGCCTAGTGTAAATGGTAGGTGAGTTCTTACTGAACTGATCACACTGGTAGAAATAGGCTGGCCATGCTGAGAAAGCCTTCTCTCAGTGCACTTGTTGAGGAAAGATTAATGGAACTGACATTTGTGAAAGTGAAGATAAAGCTGAAAGCCAAGAGAAACAGATCAAAACATGCATCAGCAAACCAGAATATAACATAAGTATTTTCTTCCATACTGCCTCATTCTCTGTCCAGAACTACAGATTTACATGAGAGGTTACCTATACCTCACAAACAAAGGAAAAAAGAAGAATCTCCAACAAACACTTTGACTTTCTGGGTTCAGAGTTGGGACTGCCTGCTGGAAGAGACTGGAAAAAAGAAAGAGTAGTATAGAAAGAGCAATTAAATTTCTCAGATTGAGTTTTGATACTCAAAACTGCTACTAACTTGTGGGTGACTGACAGCAAAGTGAGAACTGGCAGCACTTCCTTCAAAGAAAAATCACTGCACAGCCTAGTAGAAAATTATTTTAAGGTATGACTTCTCTTATTTGAAAAACAGGATCGACTAATGCTATTTGTGTCCTGGATCCGTTTTGAAGAGTTTCCACTTTGTAGCAGCAACTTCAGCTTAAACCAGAGTGCTTGCTGCTGGAAAACACAGGGAAGTCATGGCCTCAGGAGTATGGTTGCTTAGGCCACCTCCTGTAAGCCAAATACCAGTATTTTTTACAGATAAATCTAAAACTGGTTTTGAGTTCACTAGGACACCTCTCTTACATAAAACTGCCATGCTACAGACACTTTTAGAACAAATACCTGCTCCCACTGAAGTCAGCAGCATTACCATTGACATCAGCAAGATCAGGCCTAGAAGTTAAACATTGCCCTGTGGTATGAGTACCTGCTTTTCTGTGCCTTGTAGGTTGTTACCTTAAATATTACTGAGCGGAAAACAACAGAGAAGTGTTTTTGAAACCTCTTTTCAAATGGGCATCCTCAAATGGAAAAAGCGTTCTCTATCCTTTGTGCTTGTAACATTGCTGAACAGAGATGTTCCACAAAAATACTAAATAATACATCAGTTCTCTTTTGCTAACAGATTAGATCAATTAATTAAAAAACCCTTAAGCTTTTGGAAATGCATATATATTTTGCATAATCTTGGATGAGTTTTAGTAAATTAGTAAATGAAGGTCTGTGGTTTCCTTTCCCCTGTACTTCCCAACTAATGTGCTTATCTGTAAAATTCAGCAGTGGGAAAGGATAATTATCCTTAATAGCTGTACATGGAGAGCAAGACCTGCAGAGAAGCCAAGTGTCTGTGTACAGACTCTGCGGCAGATGGAACCGAGTTCAGTCTTCCTGAGCTACAAACCACTTCCACTGGGAATGACACAGTCCCCCAGAACTGGAGAGCAGACAGCACCTGGAGTTTACTTACAGTAATCACAGCACGGCCAAAAGCCCAAGCACCAAGTGAGTAAACAGGTCTCTGCAGGTCTCAACAATACAGCCTAAGTGTGTGGGGAGTCAGAGCAAATAACTGATCCAGGTCTCCCAGCTCCCCACCCCATAGTGTGAGCCTCAGAACAACCTTACTTTATAGAGTTTAAAAGTTCACATCTCATTTGATTTTGGGCGGATAAGAACAGTACTTAACAGCACTTGGAACTTCTGCCTAGTGCCACTCAGGAATTTATCATTAACCCAGACTAGTAAAAAGCATGATCCAGCAGGGAAGACTTTGATTTCAATATTATTAATTTTTGATTGGTGGCTTTTGAACACTGCAACAATCCATAAAAGAAAATATTTCGTATTTTTAGTATCTTTAATTTCAACTGTTGTATCTTGAGACCTCTGATCCTGTGCACAGAGCTTTTAAGAGCAGTTTGTTTGGCTTAACGAAATTTCTGCTGAGGAATAAGCTGAGGAGTTCCTAATGTACCATTTTACTTAATGATCCTTTTTTAACACAAGCAGCAACCAAATGGATTTCTCTTTGCTTTGGTAAGTTTTGAGCACCTACCCTTTCATCATTCTTTTATCTTGATCTCTTTCTAGCTCTCTCCCCACATTGTGCAATTGATGTCCCAGAGCTGTGCCATGTCAGACACCACAGAATGTTCACCACAAGCTCATTAACTCACTCGGAAAACTACACTGCTGTAAAAATATACATGTTTATAACTGCCATGTAAAAATATACAGAGTATCCCCCTTCTTTTGTAGCATTGCCCAAAAGACTGTAAAAAGGCATCATTACAAATGGGGGCAGACATCTCAACATTAATTTTTAGTTTATGTGGCTTTGGTTATTTTTGGTAGTTTCTCAAATCCTCGTTAAAAACCATTAATACTGTAGATATATGTACAGACGCATACATGTTTTGTGACAATTTTATTTTTTAGATGCACCATATTGTACTTAGTGTGGATTATAAGTTCAGCACAAAAAGTCCTGCAGCACTTCAGAAACCACTCTGAAGAGTGAATGTTCTGTTCTCACAGCTCTGTCAGTAACAGCCTATGATTTATCTGACAGAGGTTTCATATTGTTTGATAGGGAGAAATACATCCAAGATTATAGCTTACACTTTTAGCAAGATATTTGTGCAGACTCCTGGATGTAGTGTCAGCACACTCCTGGCAGTCACCAGCACATCTGGCTATGCTTAGAATGAACTAAGATCTCCACAGCCTCTCTGCTGTTAGAGAGCTCTGCCTGTCTCACAATGGCATCACACGCCCCTACTAAAAGGTCCAATAACCAAATAGTTAAGAAATCACAAGACTGGACTTTTATGTTTATGGACAGCCCCTCAAAACCCAGAAAGCATGACAATTCAATAAATTACTGCACCTGACAGATCACAGCATTAGCAGCACACAGCAGCAGCTGTGTGATGCCAAAAAAGCACATACAGATTCCTGCCATTCTCCAGGGAATGGTAACATAAAAGCCTCAGAGAGAAATTAGGCAAAAGAGCTGACCCAAAGAACTGAAAATTCAACAATTAATTGAAATCTGTGTATTTGCTGATGGAAAAGAGCAAAGAATAAAGCCAAAAAGTATTTTGCTTGCAAATAAATGGTGCAAAAAGGCACATGCTGGCAAAATCACTCACTGGGGGGAAGACAGCAAGCGTACTAGCAGCATACGTTCACCAAAATAAAAAGTAGTCAGTAATTCCAAATTATTTGTTAAAGGAAAAAGAATATTTTACTTGAATTTAACCTTTTGAAAGACTCTAGAAAACTCTGCAAATAAATTCAAATCCTGGATTCTTCTGAGAGCACAATGTGTCCAGGGAGGGTCAGGAGGCATATTTGTTTCTGATTTCCCTCCTATGCTATCCTCCCTTTTCTGCTTAAGTGACAATGCTGCCCATGTTAATTCCACTTAGTGGATCCTTAGTTGTTACATAAAATGCCTTAAATGTATTTGCCGCAGATTTTTAACTTAGCATAGTTTGAAATGTGAGAATAAAAATAATAAAATATGAAAGGCTGACTCCGGTGTGAGAAGGTGAGATAAAAGGCAGATGCCACCTCACTGCTAATTCTCTTCACTGTCAGGACATCTGACAGGGCCATCCCTAATCATGTGCATTCCACCTACCTGAAGCAGGATGTTCCAGTAGCCAGAACTTCATTTTCCCACTGAAAATTCTTGGAGATTCATTTTTAGTCTTGCTTTTCAGGCTTCCATGAATTCTTAGATCAATGGTGGCTGAAATTTTTAAAATACATCTGTGTTAGCATTTACTGATAAGAGTCAGTGAAGTAATTTCTCTGTCATGCTTTGAAAAAATAATTATGACCATGTGCAGCAGAAAAACATTTTTCAACTTTCTTAGTCTGGATGTAGACTTTTAAAATCTTCTCATATCCTACAAACTAATGCTATGCCTATTAGTAATTACAAAAGTCATTTAAAATAGGTTTTAATGAGATAGGGTTCTTGTTATGTCTTCTGTGGTCTTGCACATCTTCCTTGATGTTTATAAATTTTAAAAATTACTCAAAAAGTATTTATGCCACATATGAGGCTTAATTTGTAACATCTAAATTTTTAAACATTTTGGGTGGTTTTAGTCTGCGAGTCATAACTCTACCTACTTTTAAACAAAATGACTAGGTTTCTAATAATTCAGTTGCTTTTAACATTTCTAAATGGTTTTAAAAGCAGGCTTGTATTTTTATTGTCTTAGCTTAGCCAATTTAGAATGAACAGAAGTTTCCAGACCTCAATTTTATTAAACCTACCATTCACCATCATTTCAAATAGAAAAAAAAATTGCTAATAATTGCACAGAGCTACAGCTTTACATAGCATGTTATATGGGAGCAAACAAAAAATCCATTCTTTGCTTAATAGTCAACACAAATTCTAAGGTTGCTGTTGCAAGCCATTGGAAAGTAGAGAGATAAAATATGATTTAGTCAATAAATGCTACCTAATATCTGGAGTTTAACTATAAAAATAAAGCAGAATACAGTCACGCCAATTTTCATCCCAATAGAGGTATTTTAAAACACAAGCAGGCAGTTCTAAAGTGGCCCACAGACATTACTGCACTCCAAAGATTGTTTTAATTGTGATACACAAGGAAAATACAGAAGAATTGCAACTAGGCAGAAAATGCATGAGTAGCTACATCTCCTACCATGACTGAAATGAAGGGCTTGGTGCAGGATTTAATCAGAACTCCTAATTAAGGGCAGCTGCACAAGACAACCACACATCCAGATTCCTGACTGCCCACCATAGGCACATCCATTGACCGTACCGAGAGCTAGAAGACAAAGTCTGTAAGTCACAAAATGATTTGAGCCTGAAGGGACCTTAAAGCTCATCCAGTTCCATGAACAGGAAGAAGTCCTCAGGAGTAAATAGCTACTCTTTTTTTAACGTATTTTGATACAACTTTCTAAGTGAGAAGCTCTAGACAACTTGTCAGTGAAGTAACAAAACATTCAGAGAAGACTGAGAAAGGAAAGCATGTGTAATAGCAAAACTGAAGTGCTGGGTGTTTTTAAAATTACAATTTAGAACTGCAAATATGCTCAGATAACGGAAAGCCTAAAAAGAAACAGAAGCCGAAAAGATGCTTATGACTTTGGGCTACGTTAATGGCCTTCCCAATCTAACACTATTTGTGCCTTTAAAGACCTTGTCAGAACTCTTCAGTGCATTTTTATTATGAGTGTTATATTATTCAGATCCTTTCCTTTCCATTTCACTTAGTAAAATAATTTCCATTACAGATTTCTAAATCAAGGCAGGCAGGGAATGTTGAATTGGAGCTGGAAGTGCAAGAATAATACCAAGAAAGTTTAATGTACTGAATTGGCCTTAGACACTTTAGCTCAATAAGAACTACACTTCTACAACAGAATTCCGCCTCTGGAAAGATGTGAAAAGTAAAGACAAGATCTATACTCACATGAAGGACAAACTTTCAGCTTATTTATGTTTTGTGAGGGATATGACTTAATCTCTTCCCATCATATATCTTCTAATCACGTTTGCGGTAGTATAGGGGAGTATAAGCCCCCGGTGCTACATAAACAATGGATAATGAATGAGTGCACGCAATCCATCTCCAACAATTCTATTATGATTTCAGGAGTTACCTGGAAACCACCCCGAAAATATCAGTGCAAAAATGCAGTAGAAGAGACACAGAAATTACATTTCCTTTTCTTCTAATTAGACCTATCAGAGCTCCATCTCTTTCCCGGAACATAATGAAGTATCATTAGCTGGAGTGGGATCCTGTCTGACAGAACTGCTGAACTTCTTTTGATTTATAGCATAGACTGTCTGTGACATCTATTGTGAGCCTGCCTGCCTTCAGAGCCAGGAGGAGCTGTGCGCTGCTGCTGGCACCGAGCAAAGCCAGGGCGGTTGGGCAAGCAGGGACAGCGCTTCCACTTGTGACACTTCAGGCACAGGAAGGAACTCACAGGAGTCCCCAGAGCCTTCTCTTCTCCCGGCTGAACCTCCCCAGCTCTCTGAGCCTTTTCTCATAGAAGAGAATCTCTGGCCCTCAGGGCCTCCGCTCCGCTCGTTCCAGCAGTTCCAACAACAAACTTTGCTTGGCTTACAGGGGCATAACTTTGAAATGGCATTTCACGAGGCAAGATCCAACATCAAATTACCTGGGTTTAAAACTGGGTGGCAATTACCCAGTTTCTCAGTGCTCTGCCTAAAAGGCTGACTCAAACAACAGCTGCAATCAGAGACTCAGTTCACTGGAAGAGGAATCTGAAGCCAGGGAGCAGCACAGTGGTGTGATGCCCAATTCTCTGGGAAATCTGGGTTGTCTGGAAACAGTAAGCAACACAGCCACGTGTCCAAGGAAAAAGAAGTGTGCCAAGTCATGCTCATGTCATGTACTCATTGACACGGCCAAATAATGTCCATAAGTCTGGCTTTCTGATCACTTCTAAAATATTCCAGTCACCCACAAACTGTCAAATAGTTCCTCAAGGGCTCCTGGAGGCATGGCTGAAACCTTCGTGCCTGTGGGTTATTCTGCCACTATAATCCTGCATGTTGCCATAAGAATCTCCCTCAGCTTGGGAGATTTCAGCATGTTTTTCCAAAGCTAGTAAGCATTCCAACAAATTTCAATGGATCAAGTCACTTGAGGCCAAACGTTTATGTTTCACTGAAGCCCAAATAAAACCTGCAATTGTAAGCAGAGTGGTAAGCAGTGGTAGGAATATGAGGCAAATATTTGACATGTCAGCCTCAGTCTAAGTTATGGCAAAGGCCTTCTCCTGGGGGGAACTGATTGGGAATCACACCAGACACAAGGACACAAGGCATTCTGTGTGTGCTCCACAGGCATTGCTCTCCTCACATGAAGGACAGCGTGGCCATGGGGAGAGCAGCTCCCAGGCACCTTAGGAATAGCCCACAGAGCAAACCACAAAATGCAGGCTCATAAGCCTCAGGAAAGCAAAATAAGATTCCAGGGGTGACAGTGGGTTACCAATACACTCCATACCTCCTTTTGTTTAGAGCTGCAGCAGTGCGTCCATAGCTCAGCCTGTGACAGCATCAGCCACAGGGAAACAGCTGGAGAGCTCTGCTTGTATTCATATAGCAGACCCAGCTTCATGTAACCCTCTGTTTAAACAATCATGTAAAATTAGAGAAGTAGAGAAAGAACTCCATAGTACTTGGAAAATAGACCTGAATACATTTTGAAGCTACTGTTCCCATTTGCATACAAATACTGCTGAGAATAAAGCATAGGCTCTAAGTTGCATATTATTTCTCTGTCTCTGTATAACATTTCCGTCCAGCTACCCCATAAACCCAAGGACAATTAATTTCCAAACTGCAGATAGTGCTACACCCACTAAAGTCCACATTTTAAGGCAGCTTAGGACACATCCATCCAGAATCCCATATTTACCAAGGGTAAGATTTTAAAGCTCAGTATCAAAGTCCTGGGCCCTAAAAATATAATCACCCTCTCATTTATTACATTGGCGGCACATATGAAATTAGCCTTATAAGACAAGGATGAGACAAGGCCCAGGATTTTTGTGGAGGTCTGAGAGGTAAAGACTGAACACATTTAGTTTATGCTGTTCTCTATTGCCCTTGAGGAATATAGGACACAGTGTCTCAATTATTATTTTTTTTATTACTACTCCTTTTGGCTTTTGTGATCTTGTTAGACTGTTCCTCCTTTATAAGGGCAAGTGTGCTTAGCAGAAAATGATGGCCTGTAATCAATTCACCTCCTAAGCACCTTCTTTGGGTTAAATTGCTATTACTTATTGAGCTCAACATATTGAATTTACAATGTAAATAAACACAGCAGAAGACAGACAAAAGGGCATGTAAAACACAAGCAAAACAGTGGCGTTGCACACTTATATTTGTTACACCTTCTTTTATTTCCGTCCCTGATCAGGTCTTGAATTTTGAGAAACACTGGACTCAATTTTTGATGTACAAAATCAGACAACTAAAAGATTAGCCATTTGTGAAATGCCTTTAAAGGCATCCCCCTTGCCTATGTAGAAATCTGCCCCTCAGACTGCTGGGGATGGATTTCCACCCTGTACACAGAATATCAAGCAAATGTAATATATTCAGGGTCATCCCTGTTATTGTGGCACCAGCATTCCTGTGAGTAAGGACAGGTGGGTTATATTACACAGGTTGTTTCTCCAGGTATTTGGGAGTTCATTGGGTCTGAACGCAGAACAACAGCAGCCACTCTCCTGTAACTACAGCAGCACAAAAGCACCTCTTCTTCTGGGGACAGATCTCCCTTGTTTCTATAGAAAATGGAGGTAGCTCTCAATTTCATACAATCACTCTCACACCTCAAGTGGACAGACACAACACTTCTACCTTCCTGGTCTATTGTTCCTGCTGTGTTCTAGCTCTGCAATCAGACTAATCAGGCTGCTAAGAACTTTTCAGGGAGCACAAATGTTATTATTTATCTTCCGTCCACAGCTAAGGGAACTCAGCAGCTGTCAGCCTGCACAGACCTCAGACACACAGCAAAGCACCGAACCTCTGAAAAGGGCTCTGAAACGGGATGTAGCACTGCACAACTGGCACTCTGAGGCTTTCAGAAGCAATCTCTGTATAATGCCAAGCTGTGTAAAATACCGTGTAATTCAGAGCATTCCTTTGCGACCAGAAGGAATAATTAATGCAAGCAGTTATTAGGGAAAAACACAGCCAGCCTCATTTGCATTGGTGGTACTCTGCCAAACTCTTTACATTTGTGATAAATCATGATTTCCAGGCCATTTTAGAGTCCCTCTGCATGAGCAGTGTGAAGGGCAAAAGAAAAAATAAAAACATCTGAAATATAAATTAATTTTAATGTAGGAGCTGGACATTTTTAGGTACATTAAGTTTCATATTGAGCATGAAAACACCAAAAGAACCCCTGAAATTTTGTTCTGGTTTGGTTACTGGGTAAACCGTGTCTCAGGAAAGGTCTAAAAATAATTGATGCTGCAACTGCTGAAGATTTGTCCATAACATAATGAAAACCATTTCATGAACTTTCAGTTTCTCAGAGCTGCGGGATCAAAGTGAGCTAAATCATTAATCTGCTTTTGTAAGGAAATGTGTGAGACATCTGCTGGCAGCACATTGAAAAGCCACAGATTCTTCCCTACTGGTTAAAGCAAGAGCAGAGACTAAACTCCAGTTCAAAACCCAATAATATTAGTAGAGCCAGTCTTGTTAGCTTCAGTGGGTTTGGATTTTTAATAAGACCCTTGAAATATAAAAAAAGGTTCAAAAGACAGCAAATATGCTTGTCCTTTTTTGATTTTTTCCCCTCTTTTTTGGGGTGGCTATAAACTCCTGCCCTCCTTGCTCTGCAGTGCTGAAATGCAAATTGAAGACTTGTCATGCGCTCCCAGTACCAAGATAAAGGGCAGAAGAACACAAAACCAAACAAAATTTTCAGAAGACACAAAGAAGAACTTGGAAAAATAACTTTGCAATATATCTTGCAAGTATGTTACTCCACAAAGCACAGAAGATGCATATTTGGGCAAGGGATACTTGCAATACTGGCCCTTAGAGATGACATATCACTGGGCTGCACCTCACAACCTTCAGCTCTTGTGGTTTTCGCCTTTGTTTTGCCCTAACCCTCGGAAGCCATTACAGTGGAAAATAAGGCTGATTCACTGCTATTGTAGGGGGCCATTCAACTTGAAATAGAAGGTTGCCCAATTTCTATCTGCTCTCTACATACATGCTCAAGTGAAATTATGCTGACATATCTAGATGGAAATAGAGATAAATGGAAACAAACCACCCAGTTCTCCCCACACATGTAAGTTTTCTGGCATGCTGATTTGAAATTAATTACTGTTTGCGTAATAACAAATGAAAGGTTTAATTAATCTTTCAAAACCACATCAAATTAAACACCCTGTGTACAGTCTACATTCTGTGTGGTATATGTGACAGGGATACACTGAGCACATTGAACTGGGTAGAGGAGATTAAGTCTACCAGGGAATAGTCACTAAAATGATGACCAGGTGGTTTTACTGGAATTGCCAGGCAAAAAGTTTATAAAGAGAATTGTTTTCCTGCTGGCAAACAGCAGAACATCTTGCATGCACCCACCTAGAAATACCTACCAGAAGACTTCACCCTGAAATATTTTCTCTTAGGGTTTCTCACTCCTTTTCCTCTGTCCTTAAGATACGTTTGAGGCATATCTTCTCAGATTTATTAGCCCTACAGCAAATAAATTTGCTAAGTTTGAAAAGTTAAGGCTGACGTAAATGTTCTTGAAAGACAGAATTCCAGGCATCTCTGTCAGCATTAAACCTGCAGTGTTTCTTTCACTATTTCATTGGAAACCCATCCTTCTTTCTAGAGAGATCAGTTTCAGAATCGAAATCTCTTGGCAGCAGAAGATGAGATTATGTACTGACAGATCAAGGTATGATAATAGCAATAAATGTGATGGAATAAAAAGGAAAAATAAGGCTAAGTATTCCCTATAACCTGTGTTACTCTATGGAGTTGTCACATAGGTCATGTCATTTGAAGGGTTGTTGTCATTGTGCTTTGCTTTTCAACTCCAGAGAAATAAGCAATTCCTGCTCAGCCTTTACATAATTCCCAATAAATAGCCACAATTAAGTAAGGTCTGAGAGACAGGGACACAAAACACTATGAACTTCAGCCCTTTCAAAGGCATTTGTGCAGAAATAGCAATTTTTTAAAGCTGAATCAAGGCTGCAGTTTTGACAGGGTGAACAAAATACTCACGGAATATGATGCTGTGGAAAAGGGAGCTTGTAAAGAGCCTCTGAGGAAAGAAACCACCTCAGCTCAGAAAAGAGCTACATTCTAAGCAGTAATTACAAGAGCCTGATTTTTCAGTTGTCCCAATTAGAGCCGTAGAGCTTGAAATTTCGGATTTGAAAATGATTAACTGGCTTCACTGGACTGCTTAAAAGACTAGCAGAGGTCCATGTAATCCACACCTCCCTCAGGAGCAAATACAGACAGTGAATAGTCAGCTGCCAAAGGCACTGGCATCAGTATTATACATCGGCAGCCTTGAACACCAAGAGCAAACAAATAGAAAAATCCTCACTTTCCCCCCACTGAAAGCCACTAGCATCGCCACTCATGCATACAGTGTTTACAGACAAATAATCTTCTCAGGCACTTAAAAATATCAACTTCATGAAGATGCTGCATTTTCTGGGGGAAAAAAAATCTAATCTAGGCAAGATATTATTTCTTCCACAGCTGCCTAATGTGTACAACTTCAGGGTAGGAGTACAGAGAAGAGGTAAAAGGCAGTAGGGGATCAGGATGAACTACTTGGGAGAGTTCATTTCAGTCCCAAAACAAGTCCTACTGGAGTAAGCTTAAGTTAAACTTACATAAAATATAATATACACTAAGAAAGTAAGTCAAACTTTCATGTGTGACTGCAGAGTCACATTTTCCCTTAATTTCTTGCCCCAATACCTACTTATCTGTACAGAATATTAGTGTTTGATAAGAGGCTTTCTTAAAATACTTCAGTTGCATTTGAATACAAAACTCTGCTGTGCCCAAATGGCAGCAGAACTGTAAGCACAGGTCGTTCCCATTGCAATCAAGAGTACAAACCATGACACCAATGGAAAAGTCAATTGCTGCCAATGCAGTCATGAAATTTTCTCTCACCTCCGCTACCTTTACCATTGTGCCTTCCAGTTCTCACTACATATCTGTTGGAGCAGATCTTGCAGATAAAATGATAAAAGATGATAAATCCTTTTAAGACAGCCTATCTTCATGGGTTTAGTGTATAAGGACTACTTTGGATCATGTTCACCCTGGAGCAGCACATGATCATCATCATATCAAGCCTGAAACCATTATAGAAAAGAACCATTCCAAATTCCCATACTTCAAACTCCTTCATAAAAGAGTACAGAAATTATCAGATTTGCCTCAGCTATTATTTCATGCTGTGCACACTTTGTGCTTTTTTAAATCTGCCCCTCTAATTAAAGAAATTACATTATCATGACTGTGAAGAACTTTTCCCACTTCAGGCAGATGTAGCAAATGACTGGGCAAGCAACAATGCTTGAATTCCACTGGGTGACTTCTCCAGGAGCCTGATATGCTTCAAGGACAGCAGAGTCCTGGTGTTGGAGCTCTGCCTGCACGCACCCTTCGTTGTGTTTGAGCCTGTGACTATTGTGCCAGCTCTCCTCACACTGAGCACTTGAAAAGCACTCCTCGATTTCACACATCACAGTAACACCATCAGGAACAACTTCAAGTGGCTCTGCTGTAGACCAAGACCATTCCTAATAAAAAAGAAGTTTGCCAGCAAACTGTGAGCACTTCAGTGGGCTGGTGAATAGATGAGCTAGGACTGACAATGAGCTGTGCAGTTCTGCTGGCTGCTCTTTTACCTCAGTGCTGCAGTGACAGGAATGTTCGTGAGGCTTCAATTCTTGGCAAACTCCTTCCTGCCTGCAAACAGGCCTAAAAATGCAACATCAGCAATTCTGGCTTGTGCCTTCCTGCAAAGAGTCATCTAAAAGCACTGTATCCAGATGTTCCAATCAGTGTTTTCAATTTTCTCCTGTTCATAACCCAAACGTGTCTCAGGGATGACTTGTACATCCTCTATATACTTTTATGTATGACCTACTCCATACAGATTTCTATTGCGTGAGGAATGCTTTGCCAAGAAGGTTACTCTGAACATCAGAAACTTAAAAAAAACCAGTACCCCAGGCCAATTTTGAACAACTTCTACCATAAAAACCCCGTGTCCTAATTATTTTTTTAATACACAGAGTGCTGAGAAAGCCACAAAAGCAGGTTTCCCAGGACAGCATGCTGATAATTGGTTGCATTTTTGTTTTAGCAAGTCATCTTTTTTTCTCCACCAAGAAGTTGGGCTAATTCTGTCTCCTGTCCTGTCCTGAGGCTTTGGTGCAAAGAAAGCTTCCCAGGTGAACCACCTGCATTTTCCAGCCCAGAGATGATTAAGCACAATCTATTTCACACAGATTTCTTCTCTAAGTAAAATCAGTATATGTAGGTTGTAATTAAGAATATCAAGTTTCACATGAAGCATTATAGAACTCGTGATCATGAGTGATAGAGACTGAAAGTAGGAGATGAGAAACAAAACTAAGAGATGAATTTGACTTTTCCTGAACTTGACAGCATCCTGACTTGTTGGAGAATGAATCTGTTCTCTAATTAAGGCTTGGGGATGCTCTGGGAAGATGGATTTTCCCAGAATCTTTGCTGACTAACAGAGACTAACCTCATCCCTCAGTTTTGACAAGACAGAAATTCTTGATGAGCTTTCCTGGCACACTCCACCTTCTGCCAGACACATCTGACTAGGCAAGTGATGCTGGCTGCAGACTGATGGACTCTTTGGTAGGCACTGAGGCAGCAGGGGAAGATTAAAGGCTCTAGGATGTGCCACTGGCATGTAGAAACCAACTCCCAGTGCAGAAAAACAAAGGGGATGGAACTGCATCCAGCCCAGCTGGGGAGCTGAGAGAAAACAAATTCATTGTGTAAGAAATAATTTTCAGAAGCAGATCCTGTGTCCTAGGATCAAAGGGGCTGGTAAATTAAGGCCACTCCATGGCAGTGAAATAAATTGTCATAATGCAATGATATTTGTGAAGTTTTCCTGTGGCAGAAGATCTCTCTACATTCCTAAAACTGAGTCCCAATAACTAGGAATTAATACCAATAAGTCTTTTTCACAGCTCCTGTTATGCTGCTGCAGGATTTCAGCACATATATTAATAATTCTATTTCATCTCCATGGCCATAGACCTCTTACTTGGAGAAAGACCAGCCATGTTTTTGGGTGCTGGGCAAGTTACAGCTTTAATTAACACCCACAGTCCTCTCTGATGACAATTCTGAGCTTTCCATACCTGAGATAAAGACAAAGGCAGGTTTATCTATGTGGGAAGTCCCACTGATTTTAACCTAGCCATTAAAACCCTCAGCTTCTTCAGGCTGAGAAGCCAGAGACAACCCATAATGGCTATCTTTCTTTCAGGAATAGGTGGAACATTCCTCCTTAAAGTGAAGCCAGAAGTGAGCTAGCTTTCTCAAGTTTCAGAAATAATTCCTACCTCAACACTGCTCAGCCCTATAGGGCTGAATCCATACACCCTGATAAACTGCTGAGATTCCCAAGGATTTCAGGCAGTCAAACAAAACATTACCAGGGATGCAGTTGCTGCAAATTCTCTATACATCTTGGCTTTTCATCTTGAACTGGGATTTCTTCCTCTTTCAAACTGTAACAGCTCAACACCAGGTACAACCTCATGAGGATCTAATTATCACAAACAGGCAAAGCAATCAAGCTCATTATCTAAAACAAGGAAGCAGCTGCCAGGTCCCCTCCCCCCGCCACTTCCTAAACAGGTTTTCTTCTCCCAAAGCATTGCCTGGAGACATTACCAACTTTTGAGTGCTTTGTGCATTATTAGGGATATGAACACTGACTAAAGAGAAGAGAATAAAGCAATAAAATATTTAGCCAACTCATGAGCTTTACATGACTCAACTTCATTGGCATTGTTCCCAAGTTTTTTTCACTTGAAGGATGAATTGTATTCACTTTCTCTCATGTCAGTTACTTCATATAAATTGAAGAGGAATAAAATGTTGGATTAAAAGGTTATTCCAACAGCCTTTGAACAGAAGCAGGGGGGAAAGAAATCCTATTTTCTTTCATGTGCTTCAATCAGAATTTCTATCAAGGCACACTGGTATTGGCAAACTTGCATATTGTGTTTTTATTCCATCAACTCCACACACACATATTCTGGGCACCCTTGTTCAGTATTTTATATGTGTAAATCCAGAGATATTGCACAAATGTTGAAGTACCAGTAGAGCCTGGTTTCAGAGACCAGAGCAGTAAAGATGTGCTAAGTCAAAGCAACATCTTAAGCCAGAAGCTAAGTTTGCTCAGTCTCACCATCCTATCACATACATTTATGAGATTTGGTAGTAAAACACCAGGGAGAAAAATCAAATACCTTCTAATCCTGATAGGGATGATCTTGTGGCTGTGCCCTGTACAAGATTTTAAGCAACTAGGTTTTGAGCTTTTTGGTTTAAGCACAATGTACCTGGTGTCACCTTGGGAAATTTCAGCTAAATCATAAAACTCCCAAGTGCCACATACTTGAAGCACTTGAGGAAGGGGATCTTTTCCTCCAATACATTTCAGAAGCAGCTTGTATTGATGAGCAGATGTCTATTTTCTCTCACTTTCAGCCCTGCAATTTTGATTCCTGTTACACAGCTGCCACCTTGAATTCATTTCTTGTACCTGACAGAATGGTTCTGAGGTCACTGATATATTGACTGTGGTTCTGCCAACTCTTCCAGCAGCAAACCAGGAACTGGCCATGCCTTTTTCCTGTCATGGTAAGCTAAAAGAAGGGAAACTTGAGATGGGCTCCAGTTGGTATTCATTGTCAGAGTCAAGCTGAGAAGAGACAACACCCCTTTCTCACCAATTCACTACATGCAGAGTGTGTAAAACCATGCAGACACAAGAAGAAGTAATTATAAACTGATCCTTGATAAGTTCAGGCTGGAAATTAGGAAACCTGAAATTACTCAAGATGTGAAATTTTGTATTTAACTTGCACAAAGTTTTAGCAGAGTTCAAAAGATAAAGCTGCCAGCCAGTTCAGGTACAATTGCAAATATAATAGTCTTCTAATAAAAGTATTCTGAGGGTCTTCCACAGCATTTAGCATTTTTCTTTAATCCCTCAGCTACTAAAGGGAATAGTGTCAAGAGTATTTTATAAAGTTTATCACGACATGGCTTGATATATCTAAACAGAAAATAATTTCACATGAAGAAATTGTATTTTGGTGAGTAAATAAGATTGAAATACTACATTTCTCAGTTAACATTGCCTTTCCATGTAAGCAGCACTCCAATTCTCCAGCACGGCAACAAAAGAAGGTAACGATGCCTTGCCGCTACCCGTGGTGCCCGAGTGCCGCCTTGTGGGCACGCCCTGCAGGTGCACCCAGATCGGCTTTACGACCTTAGACTAAAAAACGGGGGGGAAAAGGGAAAACACCCAACTCCGCTCGTTTCTTATCTGCCTGAGAATAAAACGGCACTGTGAATTTCGACGGGGAAGGTGGGAGTCCCTCTGAGATCTAGTATCAACTTTTTCACCTGTGACAGCATCTGTGACTTTCAGCTTTCACCCCAATGACACGAAAGCTCATGCTCACCTCAATGTTTGATCTCCTTGTGACATGAAAATTAGATTACATACTTGGTCAGAACGAGCTGCTGCACATATTGACACAAAGTCTTTGCTACGTCTCTTCAGCAAACCAAAGAGCCTGCACACAGCATCTGAGAACTAAAGCTCTCCTTCAGTTTAGCAGGACTGACTGAGGACTTGTCCAAGATGGCCCTACCTCTTCCTTTTCTGTAACATCTACACAAAAATTATACAGGTCTTTTCACCTTTTACAAGAATACCCAATAACAGAAATTACATAATTTGTACCCTGCACTGCAAATAAAAGCATTAAAATGACTAGATTTCAATAAATTTCCTTTTAAATAAATATTAAATGAGGGAAACCTGGATTGTCTTTGCTCTCCCATTTCTCAGTCAACACACCTGCTCAACTGTAACATGCTATGTCCTCATAGAAAGACAAGGTACTTGGCAGCTGCTAGTCTGCTAGAACTATTTTATCACAAAAGAAGTGATAGCAGCTGCCCATATTTGCTTCTTAGCCTCCTTTAGCTTTTATATTATTTCCGATTATCAAAGATATTTACCATATGCAAAATATCCTCAGTTCTGCTTTCTAGAGCTGAACTCAAATCTTCTACAGGAAATTAAATAACTATGAAAAGCATGTAAGAAGTGCAATCAAAGAAGACTCACTTAAAAATAGTAGATTTTTTTATGGCCACGTACTCCTATAAGAGTATTAGGACTTATTTTACCAAAAATAATTTGCAGGCTTTAGTCATCTGTTTCAGTAGGGTTTGGCTCAATAACTGCAGAACACTGACATCTTCAGGCGGAAGAGCTATTGAAATACATAAATAATAGGACAGGCTGAAAACAAACCATTCAAATATGAAATAATTCTTTAAGTAGGTTTTCCTTCCAAGATTCACTAATTTGGCTCTTTTCTCTTTGAAAGAATTACACATGGCTCCAGAGACATTTCCAAAATGTTAGCACAGATATGAAAGTACCTGCAGCCTTTCCAATATGTGATTTGAGTAATGCTTGCAAGGTGTCAAAAGATATGAGGGTTCCTCACAAAATATCCAACTAAGCATCAATAAAATCTATAGTTCTTTACTGAGACATTTTCCCAAGGATTTACTTATTATGGGAAAGCCAACAATTTCTAATCCATTTATTGGTCTTGGTACAAGGGAGCAAAACACAGCTTTCTTCTAGTTTCTCTATTTGTTTTGTTAGCAGCCCTTTTTTATCACATGCACTCTCAATATTTGGATTCATTTGACTCAAGGCAAGCAAACAGGCTAATTCTGAATTTACAATTGTGTCAAAAAGCACTGAAATTTTGTGGTCCTGTTAGTAACTTCACTATATCCAAGGAACAGTTCATCTACTTTTGGCACTTCTCAGCACACAGATACTCAATGTTTCAAGCAAGTGTTGTTAAAGATTTTTCCTAATAAGGGCTTTGGGTGAATTTTATTCTGGATTTGAAGGCCATAATTTTATAGGATAGTAAGTGATGGTTCTCAGATGTCTCAGTAACAGGTGATTCAAGCAATGTTAAACTATTTGAGAAATTAACTTACCATATCAAAGCCTTTTATAAAGTCCTTATAATTTTAAGCATTTTACCATTTAATCTGTTTATCTCCAAGCCAAAGTATTAGCACAAACAATTTTTATTAAAAATCCAACCGAGTGCTCACTTCTCTGAATAAAACCACCCCAACCCAAATACAGGAACATATGTACACAGATATTGCAGCTGCCTGGTTAAACAGAACACTGTTAGTGAGGAACTCTCTTAAATATTCTCCCTATCTGGAATCAGTTCAGCCGAACACATATTTTTACTTACCATGAACGAGAGATAAGGAATAAAACTGCAGAATAATTAAAAATAAAATGCACATACATGTAACCAGTGCCCCTACAGTAAAATGAAGGAGTTGAAATAGGCATGTTAAAGACCGAGAAGGAACTTCAATATAAACATTCCTGATCGCCTATGCAATGCAGCCGTTCCTACTCCTGGGCATCCTGCACAAATGATTCCTTCCTAAACCCCAAGGCTGCAAGGAAGACTGGCATGTTATTAAATGACACCTGCACTTAGATGAGAATGGCTAATACGAGTTGCAACTTTACCAAAATCAGGCATTTACTGACAATATAGTACATTTTAGTCATCTATGAAGATGGATTTCAAAACACCAGTGGAGGTCATCTAGCAGCCATACTCCTGGATAATCACAATATCAAGGAAAATTATTATCTCCATGCTCAAGACACTTCCGTAATTAGAAAATCAATTTAAAGTTTGTGTGAACGAATGAACTGTAAAACTCAGGTTTACACAAGAAGACCCAACTCTTATGCAAATACAAAGCCATTGAACACCTATGGACTTCTTACAGGACACTGCTGTGCGTGCTGGCCCAGCGCTGTGCTGCAGGAACACAGGACAAGAAGGAATGACCATTTACTATTTTTGCTCCCTAGAGGTCCTCCACGAGCTGTAAATGCCTTATCTTCGGGTTCTGTAGGCTCCGTGGGGCTGCAGCTTGGATCCTCTAAATACCTAAGACACCACTTCTCTCTGCATTCACCCAAACAGCTGTTCACACTGCATTTAAATCTGTGCCAAGCTCGAAGAATATGGGAGCAGTGACTGTCACAGGCATGTCCCAAACCAGCAGTTATCACTAATACAGAAGAGTTAATTAAGCTTCAACAGCGAAAGGCGCTTTCTGGCCTTGCCATGCATCTTCATTTTTGGCAATAACAGCACAAAGAAGTCTCTGCTTGTATCAGCCTGAAAGCACAACTCACAGCCAGGGTGTCTGTGGAAACCACTGAATACAGATTTTGATGCTACCTTACATCTACTGAGGGAGGGAAAGAACACATTAAAATGGAAGTTTTTCTGAATTAATTTCAGCAGGACTACTCAAGAGTACATGCAGCAAATACAAGGGGTAATGTGCGTAGTAGGGAAATTTATTCTCCCAGTGAAGACTGTAAAGCAGAATATGGGAAATGTCTCAAAGCTATCAGATAACTGCACTTATTTGGTTATCAGCAGATGACAAATCCCTTTTCTGCCACTAAAGCACAAGAACTAGAACAGTACCATGGGATGTTGCAGCAGCCTTCCTTTCAATTTCCTTGGCTTTGTTGTAGACCTCCTCCCCTAATTAAGTAGAAATAAGTAGAACTGAAAAATCATTATAAATGCAGCTCCACTTACGTCTGCTGATTTTAAAAGGTCATATATCCAACAAGATGAGGAGAAAAAATTAAATGCGGTAAAGTAAGCCTTTATGCATATGGCCATTCCCAAACAGTACTGATTTAAAGTAGCATTTTCCACTCTAATTCTCTGGAGTTCTAATTGAAGTTCTAAGTGCTCTTTCTCAAAGTGCTCTTTCTTCCTCACTGACAGACTTGCCTCTCTCATAGCTGCGTGGCAGGAGTCCCACTGCAGACCTCTGGCACTTCTGAGCTGTCATCAGAGCTCCTGTTCAGCAGTACAACACTATCTACCTAGGAGTAACAACAAGGGATCTCTTCCCTGACATCTACCAGAGAAACAGGAATCTTGGAGGAGCAATGAACCCTTCCTCAGTCAGCTGGCAGCCTTTGCATCAGGCCCTGCTCGCTGGGTGGTGGGACAGACCTTGCTGGGCCTGTGCCTGCCAGCACTGCTGATAATTGCAGGCTTGGCACTGGGATAACCCAGCTGGATGATGCTGTCAGTTATCCTTATCCTCCATCTCACCTTCCCCACCTCCAGTGCAATTAGCTGGGAGGTACCTGAGGGCAGGGACCAGGTCTCTCATGTACAAGAGCCCGCACACCAGGGTCCAGGGGCGACTTGTGGGCGTCACTGCAACGCAAATGATAACCTTGGCTTCTGATTACTCTACAAAACACAGCCCGTGCTTAAGAGATGTTAATGAAATGTTGTTTATGGAATGTTAGTATAAAGAGCTTAATTTTATTTTTTTAAGCAGATAACTATCTGATTCTCACAGCTTTTTACTTTCAAGGGATACATAAACTATTTAATGGAGGACTGAAAGTGATCAACTATTCAAGTAATAGAAATTATTTCCAAACCTTGTTTCCTTTTCTAGTCAATTACTAATATACCCTCCACTGTTACACTAGAAGATTCTAGTCATAAGAACAATTGCTACAAGACAGTTCAGTATAGTCTACAGTGCTGATGCCTAAATGAAAATGTCCACAAGGACTCAACTCTGCACTGCATCCTCACTACAACACTTCTCCAAGAGCCTTAGCCCAGTTTTCCTGTGTTAACAGTACTTCCCTCCCTATTTGTGGATTCTCCTAAAGAATACCACCACAGTATAAAAACAATTCTGGAAACAAAAGCCAGGATTGCTTTCACATCATTCATTCAAGACTTCTTTCCCTTTTCTTTGCCATCTGGTTAACTTCCAGATCGATCAAGAAAATTAGCTGACCTGTGTTTTTCTGAAGCTGTTGCATTGACAAGAGCACCAATGTATATTCAAATGAATTGTAAATATACAATTTATACACCAAGTGCTGACTGAGGCCTGCAAAAGTATAATTATTCAGATTATAGCATTGACAGGTTGAAAGATTAGACCCCATAAATGCTGTGACGTATGAAGGCCATGTTTTATGTTCTGTCTCCAACAAGTTTTTCTAACTGGCTAGCCCACACTGCTCCAAGTTGCAATATTCTGTAGCAACAGATAATTGAGAGTTACTTACCCTAAACAAATACTGGGAAACCTCTTTTAACTGTCCAGCATATTCGGTTGCTACCTAAAAGCCACTCTGAGGAAGAATTCTGATCCATTTTTCACATGTGCTCTCCTGAGAGCTTCACCCTGCACTCAGAATTAACCTCAAGGACACACCTCTCTTACCTAATCAGTGTACAAAGGAGCCAGAACCTCGTTCTATATTCCTTTGAAGTTAATTATCCCAACTACTTCTAAGAACAAAACTTTAGTTTACTAGAAGTCTTTTGTTATCCTCCAGTATTTTGACTTGCTCAATTATTTCTGAATTACAGAATACCTAAAACATTCCAAGAAACAGATGGTAAGACAGAACCAGTTCTCCTCACAAAGAACCACTTTTTTCCATAGCATGGGGGCGTAGAATATTTGTGATGTTGACATTTGTGACTTGGTAAATACCAGAATGTATACTTTGTACCACACAAGCCTACTCAGCAAGAACTCATACATACCTGACTGTTCACAGGGAGCTGTAAGAGGAGCCATGCCATGTCAGAACTGAAAACTGAAATCAGGGCAGGGCAGCTGAATCCAGATCTTCGTGAATAACCTGAGTAAAGGGATTGTACAAGAGCACTGTAAAAAATAATAGTGACATAGGACAATTAGAAATTATTTTCCACTAATTACAGATGAGGACTTGGATTTTACATAGGGATTTTAATGTCACTGGAGAAAACGAAGTGCTCTGAAGCATTGGCTTACATCAAGCATTAAAACAGCCCTGCTAAACTGACCAATCAAAACTTGTATTATTCTGAAGCCTGTACAAAAGTTATGCAAGGAAAAGCCTAGTATTTGCAAGATTTAATAGTCCTTTCAGTCCAGAACTTATCCCGTGTCTAGAATGGTATAATTATACCCACTGTCCCAGATAATCTGGGCAATTGCACCTTTATGTATTAAATGAACACAAAGATTGCTGTATCTGTTCCTTCACTGTGAAATCAGTAAGGCGAGAAAGTGGTAAGGCTGCTCAGTCAACACAATTCTTGTTAGAACTGCAAAAGCCATGTCCGAAGGATGCCTATGCATTTGAGACAACACTCACATGCTCTTGTATGTAAGGCAGAGTGGTACTGCAACCAAATTCACAGATGTCTGAGGTTTCTGTTCAAGCCTGTTCTTCAACACTGTGTAAACTGGCATATATTCAACAGTGTTACTAGAGATTAATGTGATAGTCATACATTCTTCCTTCTGAAAACACAGGAAAAGGTATTCAAAATAAGCACTTAAATAAATTAAAAGAAAAACACTAGATAAAGACAGCTTCTGCATGTTTTCATGATTTTTCATTAGCAGTTTAGGTAGGATCTACTCTGCCTTCGCCAGAGGTAGGTTCAGGAATGACTCTTCCCGGGCATAGAGCTGCAGGCCAGAACCTTTCCTCCTACATAGTAATTCTTTTGGGATGGTTTATTACCAATTTTGTAACAGTCATGTGGGTCATGTTGCTGCATTGTGTCCTTCTACCGTTCTCCCACGCATACATAAATCAACCTTTATTCATGGGTGGACACTGAGTTGTCCCCATTCCCTCAGGCTGCTTCATGACACATGGTCTTCTGCTCTGACATCTGCAAGCACCCAAGATCTGATACCTCACCCATGACCTGTTGGTCTGCATCACCTGAGCACACCCATGGTGCACGTACACATTTCTGGCACTTCCAGCAGCTTTCTACCAAAAGGAAAAACCATCCAGGTTAAACGTGCGTTGGAAGGTCTCTTAGTCAATAACGTACATAACATTACACACATGGTAATTTGTTTCGGTGACTTAACAACATTTTTAAGGCATGCCATTCCTTTTCTATGACACCATTTAGATAAGGGAATTTGGGAGGGCTTGCAGATCCCGGATGCTGGATGCACATGCTGAGAGCATCCTGACTCGGTGTTGTAATCCAACCTCATGATTTATTCTGTGCTGGGCAAAACAAACAAATGAACAGCTCTCCAGACATGCAAGATAATAGAAGAAACAACACTTGGAGGCAAGTGTGTGATCTAGATGAGCTGGGAACTGGAACATAGGGGTTTGCAACAGAGCACCCCTGGGCACCAAGGCTGACACACCTCTTTCAAGAGCCACTCATAACACTGCAGGTTGCAGCCCATAAAAAAAGAAATTAAAAGATTGAGAGCACCAATGCTGTTACATGATGATTTTAATTCTTATGTGGATGCTGATCATGGATTATAGCAGGGTTTGATTCAGCCACTCCCTAAATCTAAAGGTATTGCTTGGCATTTCTAGGAGTGTTTGCAGTAAAACTGACTTCCCAACCAGGAGAGACAGCATGCCAAATTACAAATTGGTGTTTTGCTGCAACCCACTGTTTGCTCTTGTGTCAGCACGCTTGTACTTATTTTCTTAACATGCATTTTACTATGGGGCTTGCTACACAAGTTGCATGGGTTTTTTCATGAAGCAGCAGAACCAGCTAATGATCCTACTGACTGGTAAGCTAAGTGATACAAGATGCTAAAGATCAGAAAAAATACTTGGTTTTCATATTGTATTTGTTCCCGTTATAGCTAGTTTAAGAGTAGCTGTCTCAGAACCCAGACCAAATCACTGCTTAGTTAAGCCTTGGCCCTTGTTTGAAAATGCAGGAGAGTATAAGAATATGAATAATAGAACAAACCACATTTTAGTATGACACTACAGGGTCCTTGGTGTCACTGCTCAGGGTCCCTAAACAGATAATGAACATGAGGTATTTCTTCATATTTCTGCCCCAGTCTCATGTGATTTTTTAAGCACATGCAACCTCAGTCAAGGAACATAAATAATAAACTTGGTAAGCAGGTTCATAAGAGAAAGCACAGGATAGACACCATCAGCTCCATGTCACCCACCAGGGTGACAGCAAAGGTTATTTCCACCAATGCAGGAACCGTGCAGCTGCAGAAACAAACTGCTCTACTTCACCATAGTGAGGTATGCAGAGGTAGGTGCCCTTTCTACTTGTTGCAGGACTGAATATGCACAGACTGCAAAGATGAAGATTTTCCCAGGGAAATAGACAGGAATATTTATCTCTTACCCTTTGCCTCTCCACCCCCATTTACCCATTTCAGCTCCCTTGCTGTGCTTATCACTTGATTTCTGAATTCTCTGATCTTTGAGAAGCAAATGGAATCTAATAAAAATCTTCATTAAATCAGTGGTTCAGAATATTCCATCCTGCTGACAGAAGAACAACCTACCACATTATGCAGACAACAAGGCAACATAGAAGGATTAAGAAAATCAAAACAAATCCTCAGATGACCATGTGGCCTACACACATTTTTTTGAGTTCATTTGCTCCACTCTGGACACTGGCAGAGAGTTGTTTTCCAGGACACCCACTCACTTTTTTTGTATGGTAGAACTAAACAATTAGCTCAACCTCCACCATATTTAACTTTTGTTTTGGTAAGCAGAAGAAACCTTTCCCAAATGGGTACTACCAACTAGCACTGAGCTTTCCTATGACAACTACAGTAAATTCTTTCTTTCTTCCTCTCTTTCTTCCCCCTTTTTTATTTCCAAGTTAAAACAAATGCCTTCAGCATACTTGCTGCAATAAGCAGCTGTTTCTGGCAACTAAAGCTACTAAAGGGCCTTTTGAACGGCACCAAGGAACACTGTCCAACACTTGTGATTTATGGATCAATAAGTCTGTCAAGATACCAAAGAGCATATATGTTCATGGTCTAAAAGGAAACTATCCAGTGTTGAAGAGAAAAATCACTCTGTTCATAAAATCAAACTTGCCTGATTATGCAAGTTGTCTCCAACACAGACATTGTGTATTCTTTGGAGGGTAAGGCAGCAGGGGAGGTCCACGTACATTCCTCCAAAAGCCCACTCCCACTGGCTGGGAGGGAATGTGTGTTGCTAGGACATTCTTCAAGCTTCTGAGAGTCAACATCATCTGCAGCATACTGCAATAAACTACAAAAGAATGAGAAGCATCTCAGTGGAAGCCTCCATGTGTGTGTATGCACGCTTGAGTTTGGAAATGCCAATGTGGTCAGCCTGATATTGTTGGAGATAGTGGCCAGAACCCCCAAAAGATTCAGGACCTATTTCTTATGCCTAGCCATAGAGTCATACATGGCATGGAAGCAGAAAGAGCAAAGAAAATAATTTCTGTACATCCACAGTGGGCTGGTTACAGTCTCAAATAGCTCATGAGAGCCTAAATTCAAAGACTGGGGTTTTCTGCAGAAATATAAACCCACCTTGCAGCAAGAATAATTTCAACACCTTTCCCCAAAGGTATTTAATTTGATAATTATGTTATTGAGAGCACTAACCAATTTCCAGAACCTGACCCACACATGACTGTTTAGATTCTGTGGCAACCCTGCAAGCTCTGCAGAACCAAACGTGCCGTGGGACCTCAGACCTGTTTATACCGCGAGCCCAGCACAGGCAATTCCTGTCATCTCACATTAAGTGCAAGTGCTGCTTTGTGCTCTAGGAAAAGCTTTCTGCAGAAAGAGGACAGGGGTGCAATGCAAATGCCACAGAGTTCTGTCCTTCACACAAGATGCCTTCTCCAGAGCGGGTGGAAATAAATAACACACTAACAGGAAATCAGTGTTTGCTCCCAAGCACTTCATTTACATCCCAGCAGGACTTGCATACTCCAGAGTGCTTAGGCTACCCCATGAACACCCAGTAACAAAACAAAACATGCCACCCCCGTTCCGAGTGGGCACAGTCTCCTTGGCACTACAGCTGCTCAGTGACCCGTGCAGAGGAACACCCCTAAAGCAAGAGTGATCCCAGCAGGCTTTTGTCACAAGCCCAGGCACCCTTTTGGCACAGCAGCCCCGACTACTGCTGCAAATGACAGCATCTGATCCACAGAGGGCATCAAATGTATCACTGCCTTTGCAGTGGATTCCCCTGCTCACAGTGGTTTTGGCTAAGCATCACAGGGAGTGTGAATCACCGACTTGTCGCAATTGCTGATCACAGTTAATGAGCTGGGAAGAAAAGAACTTGCAACAAATCTCCTTGCTGAACACAGCACCTTGCTCATAATCTGAGACTGCTCTGGAGGCTCAGATTGACAATACAATTACAGGATATTGAAAGTTGCCCTACATTTTTGCTTGGCCTAAGCACATGAATACAATTTAGCTGCAGCCTTGCCAACTGATATTTAAGTGTTTATCCCTTTCCAATGTTTTGTCACCTCCATGCTGGTTTTGACGCACAAACTTATGACATACAAACTTCTGGAGTTTCATAATCATCAATTCTGGCACCGTACTTCACATTTCACAAAAATCTCTGCAAACGAGATGTGCTGCAAGAAGCAGCAAGAAAGACTTCAAGCTGAGCAAGGAACAAGCTCATCATGAGCTACACTCGCCCTGTGCAGGCCTTATGGCTGGAGCAAGGCGTATTCATATAACCCATGGGTGCTATTTCTCTTAAATTCAAGTAGCTAACAAACTTGGGGGTTTTTTTCCTTAAATCAGTGCTTCTTAGAGCTTAAATAGTGTCCCACAATAATTAAAAATTAGACAAACGACACACAAGGCTTAAGGAGCATACATGCAACTCATTTTTATACGACATACTCCTGCATTGCAGGGGCTTTTCATCACCTTTTCAGTGTACACAGTAGCTAAGAAACCACCCCAAATCCTTGTTGCAAAGGTGATGAGTCATCAATGACAAACGCCATAGCTCCTATCTCCCAGCTGGCATGACTGTACCATAGAGTACCAAGAACTTGGATCACAGCACAGGAACAGGAAGGGCTATCTTCAAGCCTTATCCCCATTCCAGGTTGGGAATCCACACAGACCTCCATGCTGTGATTTTACACCCCACATGATAGGCACACATCTGTGTGGAGGTGCATGATGCAGAACCCACTCCTTTGCAAATTCTCTCATCATGACATCAATGAGGGCAGCAACTGCAACTCTTCAACAGGGTTTGATTACAATCAATCTAAACACTCATGTGCTGCAGCAACAGCAACCACAAGGTTTGACTTCTCCTAGCCAGGGTATTCAGACATGACTGGAATATCTGGCACACACAGCAGCAACTGAAGTGTGGTAAGAGTGATACCCTGTGATAAGTGACATGTCATAACTCAATAAGCCCATGGTTCAACCAGGAACCGTGTTCACCTAATATCGAATGAGCCTGTGGCTTATAAAAACACCCAGCTACCACATCCCTAGCTGTGACACACACCCCCAAAATCAGGCGCATCAGCTTAGGAGCACCATTACAAACCGAAGAATTCTGATCTGCCCATCTGTAAATGCCAAGCACTGGTTCATTTTCCCCATTCACACACAATCCCTCCGATGTGTATTACAATACATGAAACATTCCCAGTCTTGGAGAGCAGTCCCTCTTTTGGTCACTGACAGCTGCTTCTCAGCCTATTAGAAGCAGCACACTTGAGCTGATCTGCACTGCTAAGGGCAGGCCAGCCGCCTAGGCCCTGCGTTCTCCACACCCTGCTCTCAAGGAGTGGACCGTGGCAGTGCTCGACTGCTCTGACTTCCATCGGTAGCTCGGCAGCAGCTCTCGCGTTTCCGAGATCTCTCTTGCCGATACACAAGGAGCGGTCACAGATTTGCATAATGCATTCCAGCAAGTTCAACGGGATACAATAGTGTAACAGAATACCACGGAGGGTGGTAATACCTAAACACAAAAGAGCCACATATCGCTCAGAAGAACAATTCCAATTCTTTTGGTAGCTAAAAAAATTTTTTTAATTTGTGTATGCATGTCTCCAGGTGATGACTGCATAAAGCTAACACTGTCAGTGACAGGGTAAAGATGTGCCCTGCACTACCTCCATCCACTGCTCCACTATTCTGACTTACTGTCAGAGATTTCATTCTCATGTCCTTGGGGAACGTCTTGCAGCACTGCTCACATTTGCCCAAGTCATTACACCATTTTTTGGTTTGTTGTTAATAAAATTGTCTTTAATTCAAAGGCAATCAAAGTAACTCAAGAGGTTTTATTTCCTACACTGTAATTTCTCACCAGATAAGCATAGCTGTAAACCCAGTTTTCCATGCTAAGGGCATGTCCAAGTTGTGGATATGGCCAATGCTCCTTAATTCTTAGCATCTGCCTCTACTAGACATACTCTTACTCTAATTTTCAATTCTTCCTGTCCCCACTTATCATTCATGTGTCAGGAGCAAAAGTGTAGTATAACCTCCCAAATGCTACAGAATATCCTACAAGAACATCAAACTATTTTGGAGTTCCAACTTATCTTATACATTGACACAAACACAAATCTCAAATCTCCATATAGTATTTCAGTGGTAAACTTCAGCCATAGTTAAAAACACAGCACTTCATTCATACTTGGAATTCCTAGCATTCCGAGTTGATTATTCCTATTTGTTTCATCTGGTGAAACCATGGTGGGATAAAATTACTGTGCTCAGATGGCAAGTGTTTGGAGGATCCTCAATTTTAAGGCAGATGACTTTCTGTTCAGAGTACCAACTTTAGAACATAAAGTCCCCAGGTAGTTAATAGAGACAAATCTTAAACCTTGTATATTCAGGAACTTGACTTGTTATTGGATTAGTTGGGATTTGGAATGTCACAGCACACAGGCCTGTAGGCAACAGCACCAGAGCTGCAGGCAGGACAGCAGCAACAAGAACAATCATCAGGTGTCACCCATTATATGCTGTGACACACCCTACAGAGAAACTTTTCCTTAGTTAAACCTTGTGCAATAAAACCCTCTGTCAGAAGCAATGACAAATCCCTGTGACAGGTTCTCTCCATAAGTACCTTCTTGTTTTTCCATTTGGAAGAGAACGCTTTTGGCACTAGTTTCCTGATGATAATTGTACCCATTTATCAGCAAGAAAAGGAATAGGAACAACACTGATAATAACAGGTAAATATCACAGCCCCTTCAAGTCCTTCTATCTTTTTTTTCCCATCAACTCCCTCATTTTCTTGAAATCACTTTCCACAGTATATACTAATGAGAGAGCAGAAGAGGTGCATACCTGAGAGCAAACATGTATTACTGCCATAAACTTGTTAAAGGAATGCTTTACAAAGCCTAAGAAGGGTAATAGAGCAGTGAAGTTCATTTTACTCTGTTGTATGCACAAGGCACAGCAGAGTCTTCATTTACAGGCAGAAACTGATTCCGGAGGATCTCCGTTCCAGAAACAATCAGTGCCACAATCACCTCTGCCTATCAGAGGATCCAATTGCAGGAAAGGGTTTCTTAGTGACTGCAGTCCCAGGTGTGGTGAACACAGCAGCCAGCCTCAGCAGAATTTAAACTTCCAAACTCTCCAAGTCTCTACTTGGGCACTTTCATGTCTACAGGGCAAAAATCTGCCAGGTGTGACATATATACATTATATTTTTTCATTAAACTATTCTACTACTAAATGCCAAATTCATGCTTTCCAGAATAGATTAGTAAAGCTTTACTGATTCTCAACATTTTATACTTGTACGTTGGCAAAGCAGGGTATTTTTTTTCCTGATCTCCCTTTTCAAGTGGCCTGCATATCATAGCCAACATCATATCATTACAGCTCCAGAAAAGCATGGAAAAACCTCAATTCAAGCTCAAGAGAGAAAATACTTCAACATGCTCTAAGACAGGATTTTAGGATGCAAAGCCATTATAACAACAAATGGCACTATCACTTTCTTCTGTAATTAATACTTACGATCTACATATATTTGTGATAACATTTTTCAGGATAAAAATATTTAGATTTTTCATACACTTACAGTATTTTTCTTGCTACACAAAGCACCTGCACTATCTTTAACAAAGGATTACAAAGTTAAACATAGCTTAAGAAAACAATTTTATGAAACAATTAATTATTTTGAAAACAAACTTGTGCTGAACAGTATAAACCAGCAGCGGAGAGGAAACACCCCAGACCATTTTTCAACAGCAAAGCACAGGGAAGGCAAAAAGATAGTCAAAACATTCAATGTTTGACTGACATTGAACTGAAAAGGAGCTTAAGTTACAGCATTCACCTGAGTGATCAAGCAGCCTTCCTGGCATGAGCCCAAACCAAAGGAAGAACCACCTGACATGGAGCTGGAAGGCTTTGCCTCTCCTCATTAAAGACTCACATTTCCTGTTCTACTGAAAGCAGCACCCAGAAGTGCATTCCTCAGTGCTGATGTTAGAGATAGCAGTTGGCATCGCTTTGGTGAACATCCCTAAAAATATAAATCTAACTGACACATTAAAGTACGAGGGAAGAATTGCAAGTTGCAGAAGTTATTTTGGGAAATAAACTGCCAAGAACATTGCCCAGTGACAGGACAGAACTGCAGGGTATGGAGGAGACCCAGTGTTTGTCACAGGTCTGCAGTGTGTAGAACAACACAGGGGGTTATAGACATGCCGTGCCTGATTTCAGACCAAATACACAAAATTCATCAAGAATTCTAAAATGCCCTTAAACACACTGCTTTTTTATTGCTCATTAAGAATAAAATAAATGCACACTGCCCATTCCCTAAAAAGCTACCACCCCTGATCTCCCCCACTTTACCTGATGTAATTTCACAGATCATTTCTTGCATTCCTCCTGCTTGTGCATTTTTAACAATACCTGATGTATCTTGTCATTGCATTCTTTCTCTCTAAAAGCGTGATTGTGTTAGCATGAATTTGAAAAAAACACATCAGAATACAAGTGCTTTTATAACTTCTTTCTGGATGACTTTTAAATGCACCTATATTCCTACAGAACCATAGCTCTACCGTTGCACCTTTGCTCTCCAGAGGCAAGCTGTAGTTCATGAACTAGTTGGCAAGTCTAAAAGCAGCCCCCATCCACAGCACAAATGCTCTTGGAATCCAGTCATGAGACATCATTCCATGAAGGAATGCTCGTTACAAAGAGTCCCAGATCACCATGAGTTGGTAAAGCCAAGTGTCTGTGAAAGCGCCTCTAACTCCTCTACCAATCAACTCAGTATTTCTTTATAAGCAAACCCATCAGTCTTTTTATGTTTATGCTCCCCTGCTGCTTTGGGATCATCCTGACTAGGTACCATCTGCCCTGAGATGGGAGGCAACAGGCATTTTGTCTGTCTACCAAAGCTATTCCTCTTCTTATGTTTTTCCCATTTTGTAATGAAAACTACTTCCTAAGTTGGCTGCCCTCACTGGGGCCCTGCCAGTTCTGTCCCAGGCATAGAGGACTATTCATATGCAGGTGTTTCTAAGGTAGGGCTCAACAGACCAAAGGGAAGTGTCCCTAAGCTACTTCCAATGGCAAGTGAGTGAGAACCATTCTGTCTGCCATAGCAGAGGTCAGTCACCACGTTAAGAGCATCCTCACCATCACTGTGGTTATCACTTACTCCTCCCTCCTCATTGCAACACAGAACAGGTTCTAGAGGCTCACAGCTTCAAATTTATTTTCCTGCTCTGTCAAATCAAATGCATCAGTAATCTTTAAACTCTACAGCCCCTTTCATTCTCCCAGCTGAATTTTGTTTATCCTTCCCCTGCTGACCTCTTGAAGCCTTTTCTCTAATATTTGCATTATGAAAACAGGAGAAACCAAAAGTCACATGATATATGTGTCTATTGCACTTCCCAGGACAAAAGAGCACTAGGAAACCTACTCTAGTATACAATTTCATCTTGAACTAAATGTTGATAATCTTAATGAAGAATTGACCCTAGTAAGAGCAAAGGAACCAGCCAGGAGAGGTGAAATAATTTACCCCAAAGTTATATCGTCAATTCAAGGTGCCCCACTTCTACACCACTAACTTATGCTACAGAAATCACAAGGAGCACAGTTTCTTAAAAACTACTCTGCAAACAGAGCTAGCAACTTACCATCATCTTCTATTACTAGGTATCGAAAGCTCCATAACACGGCAGTACCAAGCCTACCGGCTGCAAGTTCAAACCTGCCTTTTGTCTGCACGCACAGCTGGAAAAAACATCAGCTGTGCACCTTCACCTGTACCAAATATATTTTGTAAGCAAGCCAGACAAAACAGAGGACAACCATGGACGTCTGGAAGACTAACGACTAGAGCCTATCTCTTATTGTGCCTCACTGCAGACAAAAAAGAAAGTAAAAAAACAGCCGTAGAGCCATATAAGCCACACCGGTCCCTGTGACAGCTGGCTTAAAATTCTTTAAAATTACTTAGGGGAGGCACAGGAATGTGTGGATATGTAGCAAAAGAAATTACTCAAGAGTGTAATAAAATAAAGGGGGGAAGCAAGATAACCTCAGAGCTCTTCAAGAATTAAAACCAATAAATTTGCTTTACCTAATCCTTGAACTCAGATACAGCCTAAATTTAACCTTTGTCCATTAAAGTAAATGTAGTTATTGGCTGGGAAATTTAAAATATGTGTTACCCTAAGAGAGCAAAACAGCAGCAATAAATACCAGCATCTCATCTGTTCCATTGGCTCGTTTCATGATAGAAACTGGGGTTCTGTCATACACATCACATTCACAACTTGTGCCCATTAGCAACATGATACTGTACAAGTGTAAAGCAGCACTTGAATCTTGGTTCACAATTTTCTCTGCCTCTCACAGATACACATATGGATACAGAGAAAGAAGGATGCACTAAAGCAACTCATAACTTGTGTGACTGATGCCTAAGGCAAACAACAAAGAACACTTCTGTCCTCCTTGCATCAACTCCACTGCTTCAAGCCTCATTCACAGACTGAATCCCATTAGGAAAAGAGTAGCAAACAAATGCAGACTGTCATGGGGGAAAAAAGCTACCTGGTGCCACAAAGCTGTGCTAGTGCTCACACCAGAGGAGATGCAGTAATTCCACTAGAATGGGACATGTCCTACTACTTCAAATTGTTTAGGTAAATACTATCAATACACATGTATTCCACAATTTTTAGCACATTAAAGGATTACAAAGAAAGGAGCGATAAGAAAAGAACTCTTTTTGGAGATGAGTTGCACTGTTTTTAACAACTAACAAGAAAATAGGCTTGGTGTAGAGGAACAGCACAAGAAATTCATCTATCTGCAGGGTTAGGTACACACCTCGCTGACCTACAGTGCTACATTCCCTGCTTCCCATCTCAGCACTGCTCTTTTCCCATTTATAACCAACAGCACACTGGTAAACCCTATCTGAGAAAAACCAAAGTGTTTCTTATAGCATTGATTTCATACATGAAGCACACATGACACAAGCACACAAGAATGTCATTGCTACTTCTCCCTCAGCAGTACCCACTTAGTAGAAACTGCTATTGTGCTTACTCACCACAGCTTACTGAGAGACAGATGATCGTCATTCACAAAGGAAGTTGAATCCACTTCTGCTCCACTGTGTTATGCACATTCATTGCCTGTCACACAGGAATTGTTCAAAATATATGTTTACCTGTCAAACTTGCACTCTGTGTTCCCAAAGAAGCACCGCATAGCAGTGTTACCTCTCATTGTACTGCAAAACTTGAATCCCAGGACTGCCTTTCACCTGTAACAAAGTGCTACCATGAAATACTTGGTTAACTTGTGTCTTTTTCTTCCTATGTTTAAGCTCACATCTGTAGAGCAGGATTTGCAGAAGGTTACAAATAAAAAGGCTTCCTGTCAAACTTATCTGGAAAACAGCTCTAGGTAAAATGCAGTGCATGGGCTCAGACCAGAAAGGGATTTAAGAGGATCAGCTTCTGAGATGTAAGCTGTCATGCTTTTATTTGCAATGATGAATGACATCTGAACTTGACTGTGTATTGCTGCAGTTGCCATAGGGAAGGGACCTGCTCACACATAGCTTTAAATTTTATATACAACACACCAAGCAGAGCATACCATGCAAACAACAATGCAGCCATGACAATAAAAAAAGAAAGGTAAATTTGAAAGGAAAAAGAATAAATGAAGGAAACAATGCTGTATCATTTTATGTTCAACCTGGTTTTCCCCTTCTGTGGAGGGCTTGGACCTTTGTGCTATTTTAATGCTCAGCTACCTTTTCCAAAAGCACTTGAATGAACACTGAAGGACAAAGGTGTCACTCTGGGAGATGCAGCTTTTTGCAGTGAGGTAGCCCTGAGATGTTGATTCTGTGGATTCAGTGTCTCTTCAGCTCAGATGAATGATAGGAAATCCATCTGTCAGCAACTCTGTGACTTCATCTGTACTGCCAAAGCAAGGAGGTCAACAGCATCTGAGCAGAACCCACAGCCGATATCCTTGCTACTGAGAACACAACCAGAACAGGAAACCCTATTAAATGAGTTAAAAAGCTCTCATACCCAAATTTACAGGCTGAAGTCTGCTTCAACTTGCTAAACTTTGCTTTTAAAGGAAACCTAGAGGCTAACTTCCAGCTGCTTTATTGTTTAGATGACCCAGATCATGTTTTTAAGCACATTTGCTCAGCTGAGCTATGAAATGGTTTCTTTGGGGAACAAGAATTAGGCAGAGCATTAAGACCGATTATGAGACACCTCCTTTCATTTCAGAATTCAGAGAAGTCCCGCAATATTAAGAAAAACTGGTCATGAAGATCAAAGGAGAAGGGAAGGCAATTAGGAGATTGTTTCTTTTGAAGAAGGATAAGTGCCAGTTTCCCAGCTTTTGTTGATAAGAACAAGCAACAGCCATATTTTGAGGGGCTCTTAGGAAACTACTGCAAATCACAGGGACATGAGTTTGAGGCTTGTGAAAGACTTGTCCTTACTTTAAGATCTGAATTTGTGGGAAATATGTGCCTATTACAGTGAGGCAAGAAACTCAATATTCTGATGAACAGAGATAATGCAAAAACATCAAAGAAGGGACAGTGCAGTCTGCACAGAGTAAGTTTGGAAAGTTGACACTAAAGGAAGGACATATTAGAAACATATTAGGAATATTAGGTGTTGACTGCTACTTTTCACTGAAACCCAAGAAAACCAAATAGAGTGAATCCTATATCCAGTCCATCTTGCAGTACAGATTAAGTCTGAAGATGCAAATGGCAATGAGACGGACAAAGAGGGTTTACCTGATTTTATACATTCTGTAAAGCAGCAAAAGCTCTCCAGTTGTCATTGGAAAAGAGTTGAAAAGGCATGTACTGACTAAACACAGGTATTACAGAGTGATAAACCAGGAAAAGATGCACAACCAGAAACAGCTGATAAAGTCTTGTTTGGGATGACAAACAGCAAGTCATCCTTCAAGGTGTACTTGGTGATTACTGGGTACCCCACAGGGAAGTTTTCTGAGTGCATGAAGACCCAGGCAACAGGACAGCTGTAGCTTGTGCTGTTTCTGCACTCTCTCCTCAGCAGCATCAGATGAATGACACCACAGCCAGGAGGAAATCTTGGCTGAGTTTTGGGCTACACTCAAAGGATTCAACAATATACTCAGCCAAGCTACAATACAGCTGATTCTGTAAGACAATATGAAAACTGAAGCAGAAATGCAACTCACCCTTTACTAGCCAAATGTTCTGTCTTCAAATATAAGGACAGAAATGAAATTCCTAATTAACCTTTTGAGTTTTGTCTCCAAGAAGGAACTTGTGGATATACTGGATCAAAAAACAGTAAGAAAATAGGTGAATTAATTATGCAGGAATGGAAAAGGCAATGTGGAAGGCAAACATTAAGCTGACATTTGCATCTCATGCACTGAAAAGCATCACATATTTGAGAAGACTTTCAGATTTCATTTATACACAGAACTATGTAACAGAAAAGCAGATAATAGAATTTATGATGATATGTGGGATAGAGAATAGCACTGGCTCCTGAAAAATGTTATCAGCACAAAGCTGGAGTTAATAGATATAAGCTCCTAACTTTCAAAGTAACAAATTCACCTATAACTAAAGCTCAAAAAAAAAGCAGATCACAAGGGCTGTGGGAGATGCACTGCAAGTGTTTCATCCAGGGCTTCTCAAAAAGAAACCCAAACAAACCATCAAAAAATTCCAAATCACATATTTCAAAAAACCAACTAGCTAGTCAACACAAGAACTCACTGCAAAAAAGGCCCCAAGCCAACAAAAGGAAAATCAGTCTAAATTCAGTCACAATGCTATTTTGTCCATTAAGTTGTTAATCAAGGCATAGTCCCTCCTTATTTATTTGTATAGACTTCTAATGTGCCCTGAAGAAAGGCAGCTTTTCAGTCAGGTCACCAGGGCAGAGCAGCTTGTGCTGCAACCTGACAAAAAGCACTGCTGCATCCAAAAGGATGACAGATCTAACACTGTGCTCTCAGATTATCTGTGTAATGCAACGAGCAGCACCAACACCAAACCAGGGGCTCAGGCAACAGACTGCCTACTGTGGGACAGGTGATTTGCCAGGGCCAGTTTTTTTTGACTTTGATTAAGGGATCATTTGTAAGAATGGAAAAGGAAAAAATAGAGATGATGTTTATTTTCATGTCTTTACCTTAGGAATAGTGAGCAGCCTTTGCAGCAAGAGAATTACGTGCAAGATAGAAAAGGGCCCAGTCACTGATGTCTGAGACTGATTCTGACTACCCAAGTGGCTTGAAAGATCAGAGCCTTCAAGCTGTTGTTGTCTTCATTCCCGTTCTCCCAAATTGTCACAGTTCTGTCAAAAAATCTGATGTAAAAGTTGCCAAATATGTACATTTTTTCTTTGACATAAAAAGTCACACAGGCTCATTTTGGGGAAACCATCCTGTCTCACACACACACCAAAAAAAAAAAAAAAAAAAAAAAAAAAAAAAAAAAAAAATCATTTAACTCATTCCCAACAGTGTTTCTCTCCTCCAGCACACACAATACTGTGGAAAGCATGCAGGGACATAAATCAAGGACTGCTCCAGCTTGGCATGGCAGACTCCCAACACAAGCAATTATCCCAGAGCACTGAAAGCAAACAGGTGCTGTTCCAAGGAGTTTGAACATGAAATACATAATCTGTATCATGTTTAATTCAAACAACTCCTTCACCAAAAAACCTCAATCACATTACTGGTAACCATGAACAATACTTGCATTATGTTGTTTTGAAGCATTAATAGCAACATGGCTGAAAATGCACCTAGAATTCCTTGTTTAAGGAAAAGACATAAGATCTCCAACTCCTGGCCTATTCTAGAAGAAGTGCATTTGACATGGGAAATCCAAATAAATGTATTTATACACAACTGGTCAAAATCCAGCTGTTAATCCAGCTTCAGTTCAGGTGTCACCTTTTCATTACAAATGAATTCGGAGCAACTTTAGGTTTGGAGGCCCACACTAGAGCTGCCCAGATATGAAAGCTACAATACATAATAAAAAATTTAGCACCCCACTTATGTTTTCGGGCCTGCACACCTACAGGATCCATATAATTTGCATCTGTTGCTGAAAGTGGTCTTTTCAGTTTAGGTATCTGGTTTAAGGATCAGTAGACAATTAACAATTGATAAGCAGCTCACATAGCTCACTTGATATCTCTGTCTCTGAGCACGCTCCCACACTGTCAGTGTCTCAGTTCACTCTCTCAGCTACACTGAACAATAACTCCAAATCAAAACAGAGGCAGCTGCACTAACCACATCAGTAAGAAAACTGCTTTAGTGCTGCCTTAAAAAATTACAATGAAGTAAATCAGCATGTATCGGCTACATTTCCATTAACCTTGAAACCTTAGCGCATTCTCTTATAAACATGTTATTAGCAGTAGATGGTGTTCTGCAATGTTTGTGAATTGCTGCTTAACTGCATTTTAATAATTGAGAATGGAAAATTTTATCACTGTGCACTAGAATCTTGTCAGGATGAAGCACTGGGGAGCCAAAATTTGCTTGAATTTGGTGTTTTATTTTAGAATGAGAGAACTCTGGCTCTTTTAGTTTCTTCTAATTGAATTATTTAAACTATCTAATAGGCTTTTTAATTTTTTAAGGGCAATGCACAAGGTAAGAAGCAACTTGTTAAAAAAAAGGCCAAGTCAGATGCCACATAAATTACATCAGGGACAAATCCAAAGGCAATGTGTGCATCCATCAGAGTCACAGCTCAGGAAACAGCAGACTGCAGTGTGCCAAGCAGCTTGGAGGCCGTGGCATCTCCTCCATACACCTCCTCCCTCCTTCACAAGGCAATCAGTGTGTGTCACTTTTTAAAAGGACACAGCTTTGTGGAACCTCAGGATCACGTTTCTAGAGAAGAGGCTTAGAACCAGCTCTCCCAATGGACAGTGGTAAAGCACAAAAACTGCCCCTGCTGTATAATTTTTACCTCTTGATCCATCATAATTTAAGAAAATTAAAATGTAAATAGTACTGATGTCAGTGATCAAAAAGAACAAGAAAATTTAATTGAAAAATACAACCTGCTCTGATAGTTAAAATTCCTCTGAACACATACCCACTTTGCATCTCTCATTTGTTTTCCCTTCTGCAAGCCACACACATTTTCCTGATGAGTCTTCCTAATTGAGACGGTAAGAGTCAGTCCTTTTAGGAAATAAATTAGAAATAAGAAATGCTTGGATTAACCAGGCCTTACTTATCTTCCTTCATGAATAAACAATGAACTTTTCCAGAGCTGTGAGAGACATACATTCCATAAAATGAATGTGTTTCTTTGTTGTCAGACAAAAAAAATCCAGCACAGAACCAAAGCACTTTGTTCTAGGCTGCTTGCACTTAGCATGGTCTTTAAATCTTGAACTTCTGGAGAGAGGAATTAACCCTCCCACACAAAGGAGCCTCAACACCCATCACATACAAGTCTCAAAACTTACACTGAAATCAACTACATGGAGCAAACTTGCCTTGCTGGAACCCCTTACATGGGATGGATTTAACCAAAACAGGAGTGCACTTACTTATTTTTCCTCTCTTACCTTTGGATCTTTTTGCCTTTCTTTTTCCCCACCTGAATTAAAGCAGGAAGGTGTTAAAACTAAGGAAACCAATTATATCCATGGTTTAGGACCCTGAATACAAGCAATGCAAAACCCAGTAAAAAGACAACACAAGAGTGTTTAGGCTGCTTCTGTCATTAATAGGTTTTATGATATTTCCTAATGTAAACAAAGATGTTTATTAATTCTTTTCTCTCCTAGAGTATTCAGAAAAAAAATGTTAAACTTCTCACACAACTGCAAACAAAATTTTTTTCTGTGAATATTTCTGTTTCAAAACAAAACTGTGGCAGACAGGCATCACCCTCTCTGAAATAAAAAACTGCTTAGCAGAAGGTATTTTTCACAAAGTGAAAAAAGGAGTGCTCAGCTCTTCCTATATCAGGTCCCATGGCTACAAATCAGCTGTGATTCATTGAGCAACACTGACTTCCAGTGAGTATTTACTTCCAAAGGAAGCAAGAAGGCCCACCCCAAACACCCAGCAGGATATGCAGAAACGTACTCCAGGGTTAGTCAGTAGTACTGTTTCCATCGCCTCACCCTCTACCTCCATACTTGACATGGATTTTGAGTAGCCCTTTTTGGGGAGGAGTAGTTGAGGGGGCAGCAGGGGGGAGGAACAAAGAAATAGTATCCTGTTCTACCAGCACCTCCTGTTACACAGATGTTCCCATCATCATCCAAGGAGCCAAAACCAAAATCCCAGCCTATACTTAATGATTCACAAGCATCACTCAAATAACTAGACAGTAAGAGAATTGCATCAGGGAATATCAAGATCAGCTTCTCACAGAATTAATCTCCTATTTAATTCATATTATTCAGAGCTTGACATTTTTACTCCTAATAAAGCAGTATTGCTGACACGCCACACTTCATGAAACTTCTTTCATAATCACATGGTTGTGATAAATACAACAGGGAAAAAAGACCAACTGATTTTGTATCAGTAATTTGAAATGTATTCATAAGCAGTGCTGTAAAAAATAGATTCTGCAAGTTCCAGGGACTAAGTACAAAATTCTATTCATAACAGTTCTTCAGCTTATAAGCTATTTTTGGACTATGTTGGTCAAAGTTACAGTAAGAATAATGGAGGAAAAAGGACAATCTACTGAGATATGACTGATTAGAAATCTATTTGTCAAATCAGATTAGAATGACAGCACGTGTGCCAGAAAAGCCACACACCAGAAAGCTTACATCTAAATAATACCAGCTGCTATGGGGAGAAATATGCAGCTTTCCTTTCCCACTTTTATCTGCAGACTTTCTTTTCCAGGGCCATTCACTACACAAGTTTCTTCTCAGGATCCTGATTTCCTCTTTACTGACCATGAACTCTGAAGAACAATTCTTGGGTGCTGGCCACTGATCATTTTTAAGTGCAGTTAAAACCAGCCTTGGCAAATCATCACAAACTGTGGTTACAGCTAAGAACATTCCACTCCCCATAAGCCAGAGGCATCTGTATCAGCAACAGGCTGAGACTCTGGTTAGCAATTTTGGGCTGATGCTGAGCACACCAGAGCTGGGTTCACTACATGCTTATGGTATAATGGCATTGTTGTCAGAAGGCACTTGCACCATTTTAGCTGTTGCTATTGGCCTCTACACAATTAGTAAGAGACCATGAATTAGCTTGGATTGAATATATCAGAAGAACAAAAGTGGGCTTCCATTATAGCTCAAGTAACTTATCAAATCAAGAAATATTGCATAGTTTTATCTACAGTTGTCTCCTTTTAAATGTGTGATGCCCAGCAGATTATGCTTTTCCTTACAGAAATAGAAGCTTTCCAACTTAATTCCCATTTAGTTTCCTTTCAGAACCTAAATCCCATATTCTATAATGTATTGTTATCTCTAATGTTATGTGTACATAGACAGAGAAGTACTTGTGTATGGAATATTACCAACACGGCCCCTTTGGAATGACAGTCATTTTCCTATCCAAGAGGGAAAAGCAGTAAAAATGACAAGCTGTTATTTTTAACTACAGTGCTAACTCCTATTCCTCAGCAGCCTCTACTCCATCTGAGTTGGGCTGGAACAGACTGGATTTTAAAAATGTAGCTAAGGCACGTTTGCTGTGGAGCACTAACAGTGCAGTAGGTTCTGTGGGCCTCCTTTAATTGCTCCTTCCACAGCCAGGACAGACTGTACACAATGCAGGACCACCACTTACTATGTGCACATCAGGGCATTATGTGTTTAACAGCAAGAAGAGCTGAGAAGATGCCACTTTTTCTCAGTTTCACATGCCACAAACTTTCAGTTGGACATCCCCATTAAGACTGAGAATTACAGAAGCAAAATTTCCACAGGACCGAACAGCACTATTAGCCCTGCAACAAAAGCACATTTTCAGGAAACAGGAAGAGCTGGAGCTGCCATTATTACAATGATGGCATGAATAAGATGCAAGCCTATGAAATGTGCCCAAAAAGGTATTAAAAGTAATGAGGACATTTTTTTTAAGTTTACGTTGATCAAGTATTTTGTATACCAACAACTTGATCATACTGCCTTAACCTAAGTCTTACAAACATGAACTAAGTATGCTTATTCATAACATCTTTTGTTTAAAACTGAAATGAAGATGTACATCATACCTTTGCTTCTCTAAAATTAGTTAGTTAGTAAAATTAATGAGTTACTGCTCTCATCTGCATTTTCAGACACTCCCAGAACCCAGACACCACTTTGCTAAGACATAAAAACACAGGCAAGAAGAAATGCTTCTATTTCAGGGTTGAAATTCTACTTAATAGTGTAATACTGGCTAATTACAGGGAAAACAACTTCCATTTAATTGTTACCTTGCGACATTGTAAGCCCTTAATACCACCTAATTGCAGAAATAATTAAATGCAATTATGTCACTGATTGTTGCTGATAGATATAAATTATGCATTAATCATGATCTTGACTTATCCCAAGTAGCTCACACTGGACACCATGGCAAGATTTGTAACTAAAATAGAGAAAATCCAATTGCAGAACGGCAGCCCAGAGGCTGGAGAGAATAACCTGAGGTCTTTGGAACCACAGAATGGTTGAGGTTGGAAGGGACCTTTAAATATCATCTCATTCCAACCCCCTGTCATGTGCAGGGACATGTTTCACTAGATCTGCCCCAAGCCCCATCCATAACGGCCTTGAACACTTCCAGGGATGGGGCATTGACAGCTTCTCTAGGCAACCTGTCTCATCACCTTATTAATAAAAAAGTTCTTCCTCACATCCCACCTAAAACTATCCTCTCATGAGTTTAAAACCATTGTTCCTCCTCCCCATTCCCACAGCCAGCCTCTCTCTGCACTGATAGCATTGATACACACTCCCCAAAGAAGATGAAAGAATTCCATTTTCTGTGCAAAGCTTTTCTGAAAACTAGTAAATATTCCAAATACTATTAATATGGACAATAAAGAAGAACTTGCATACACATCATAATTCCTTGGAAGAAAAAGCCCAACTACACCAAATGGTGCTGTGAGACCTTGAGGAGTGACCTCGAGGCTGCTGCAATGCTGTGAGCAATTGTGCTACTCAGGCTGTTCAAATTAGGCTCTTCTTGCTGTGACAGCAGTTCCCAGTGCATGCCTGACTGAGCTTTCAGAAGGGATGTATTTGTTGTTTCAGTGTGGATCCTTTGGAAACAATCAGGACTTCAGAATCCAAAATGCATCATTTTTTCACTGCACATTACTGCTGATGCTTGGAACCAGAGTGCAACTGTATCTATAATTTCCTAGTAACTTGACCTACACCGCTTCTATAGTAGTCTACAATGCTAAGAAAAAATTCTGGACCTCAATTTAAGGATCACAGCTCAGAAGTTGACCAACTCACAACAGAGGGAAAATAAGGCATCTTTTAGTATTCCTATCTAATCAGACAGCAATTTCTCACTGCTATTAATGTATTATATAATGTTATGTATATTCCACATAAAGCTCTTAATATTTAATATATTCTACATAAAGCTCTTCGCTATTTCCCCAAACTAACCCATAATAAAATACAGTACACCACACACAGCACATACATCCTGTGATGCAATCACCTATGTCTGTGATATTCACCAGGCAACTCTTCCAAACAACAGCTAACCGGCCTCCCCTTTTGCCAACACAAGCAGTATTTGTAAGTGAAGCAGTTACCTCTGTTACTATGAACTGAATTCTGGTTGGAGACTGAGGTTCCCCAAAACTGAACACGCTAGACATCTGTGACTGTAGAAATAAAGAATATAACACTTCTGTACAATTATTTTGCCATTCAGAAACCTGTTTTGGAAGAATACAGAGAAATAACTAAGCTGATGAATAAAATTACAAGTCTAGTGTCAGATCAGAGACTCAAAGCTGCCATATAGAAAACCAGGATCTGTATTTTGGCTTTTAACTGATAGATGAATCTCTGCTAATTACTGTAAAGTGTACAATAAGTTACTTATTGAAAATGAGATCTTACATCTCAGGTGTAATAACATCTCTACTCAATTTCTAAGCACTAACATAACTGGGAATGCAAGCATCCCAAACTCAGCAAGTACCAGAAAAAAAAAATCCAACAGAAAACTAACAAAGTAGAAACAGTTTAGTTTTGTCACCACCTTTAGGGTTATCTTGCCCTTTTTCTTACCCTTCCACATCACCGCCCAACAACACCCCATCCAACTGCCCAAGCCTCAAGGAAAAAGTTGACACTTAAATCTATGCAGTTCATCAAACAGATAAAGTGCCTTGCTACAGCTGTACAGCTCACTTGCCCGAAGCAATGCACCAATAATACCCATCACTTTGCGCCCTGTGGCTATAACCTTGATTTTTTTTTTCCCCCGTGATTAAAAAATTTGGCTGCAACTACGCTAAAAATATGGCTTCCATTGTGGAAAAAAACCACCTTTGAGCAAGGGGCTGTCTTTGATCTGCCAAGGGATGCAGCAGCAGTGCCCCCAAACACCTCTAGGGTCTCGTGCCCATTTCTCCCTGGATTCGGAACTCCCAGAGCAGCTCAGAGGCAAGCCCTCGGCACACAGCTTGCCTGGGGCCAGCAGCGTGCCCTCATTTGGCGCCGGCAGCTCAGGCGGGTGCAGGAACTCCCCAGGCTGCAGTTTCCGTGCCCTGGAGCCCCGGTTAACACTCGCTGCTCTATAGGGACAGCGGAGCGCATTACAAGTCCCATTACCTCGCGCATAAGAAATGAAACTGGCT